>BHFT01003771.1:0-40656 GCA_004320025.1 Laticauda laticaudata | reverse complement strand
TGGCCAGAGGATGCAGTGAGGATACAGCGGACGTTTAACGGATGATAACGGACACAGAACATTTGTTGCTCGTATATGTCGCGGATATACATTGTATGAAGCAGAAAGTTCATCCGTTCACAAAGTTTTGTGCAGCTCAAAACTTCTTGCGCTGATGAAATTGCAGTGGACGGATGCTCGACGGATAAAGTGTATGAAACATGTATGCAGTGAGTACACAACGGATGAATAGCATTTTCCAAAGGATGGCAAGCTTTTTTTAAAGTTTTACATCCTCTTTGCATCTGTAAGTGCAGTGGGACTGGACCTTTATTGTTCTGGCGACTATCCCCCACAACGGAGAGCAGCCCAAAGGAACCAGCCTTGGCTCCCGAGACATTGCACACTTGAAGGAGGCTGCCTTTTATCTTGCAGCAATCCCAATGCGCTGAAATCTGATCCTATTTCTCTAGTTTCGAGATTCTGGTGGCTGCAAAATAATACTTAAGGTGAGGTTCCACTGCTGCTTCGCCTCGCAACCGCGCCTCCTCGGGCTCTAGCGCTTGCTTTGCACTTCCCTGCTTCGATGCTGCAGACCGAGTGAGTCCCTCTCATCTCGAGTTGGCTTTGGCGCACTGAGTAGTACAGTCTTTGGAATGACGTCACAAAGCCCAGCTCCAGTCACAAAACTGGCCAGCCCGGGCTCATAAAAAAGGGCTGCGGGGTGGGGGAAAGTACTGGTTCTACTGCTGGTTCGTGGGAGGGCAGGTGTTCGGTGCATGGAGCAACATGACACTCCAGGTAATGAAATAAAGTGGGGGATGAGGAGAAAGAAGGAGAGTTGGTTTTACCTTTGCGGCTTCTGGACTTAATTGCACATGAAAAACTACATCGTGAACGGGGGTTGCGAAGCGGGGGAGGATCGTTTACTTGCTGGAAATCGGCTAATTTTCGGTTCATCCTGTAAAAAACCACTTTTCCTTTCGTCTGCGTCGCCGTGTTGGCCAGGGACATTGATTCACAGACTGGCCAAACGCATTTGAATCTGCCCTGTTAATATGCGAAACGGCCAGTTACTAGTTTCCATGTGGTGTGCGAACCGGACTAACTTAGTTAAGTGAGTGAACCGGGATTCTTACCACGGGAGAGATATTCATGGGAATAAAAGTGGTGAGAAAAGTTATTACTCCAATTCTGTATTCATTAATTTGGGGGAAGTCTCTTGGAACTCGGCAAAAACTGGTGAACTCTCCGAGTGCTTAATTGGACTGCGAATCCATTACTGAAGCGGAAACAATGTAGGGCTTTGTTTCTAGGTGCAGGAATTTATTTTCTTTCTTGGTTGCGAAGGAAGCAAGCAAACTCTGCTGATTTCAAATGAACCTGCTCTTTCACTTTTTCTTTTCTATCCCTTACTGTGCGTGAGCACAGAAATGGGAGTTCATACTTTTTCTACGCACAGTATAAATGCGGTCCTTGGAAAAGTTTAAGTGCTTGTGACTTTATAATTTCTTCAGGCAGCTTCCCTGCAGAGAATTTGGTTGATGTTCTTCAGGAGGCTAAGCTATCCATTGAGAATAATGTGTACTGTAATGAGTCTCATGTGGAGAAAAGGCAGGTGTTTGATAATAAAGTGTTTACTAAGCATGATTGCTTCGAAAATTTTGAATTTGCTATAAAAGCAAAGATTTGCCTATCAGCTGTATTAGAGATCTAGTTTTAAATGAAATGAGGAATGTGGGTGATCATAAGATCATTGCAATTCATTTCCAGGTTCATGTATAAAGGAATATAAGAAAACCCATGCTAAGTGATCAAACCAAAAGCTATTAAATTCAACCAGGTAACCGCTAATTGGAAATTGGACAATACACTGTTCTATTCCTGCTCCTTACAAGAGAGGCAGTGTGTTTCTGATTGCAAGAGCCACACATTTCTTTAGTGATGAATAGCTACTAATAACTGTACTGTCTTTATGTTGATGTAATTTTCCCTCAATTATTCAGGGCAATGGCCATCACTGCCTCTTGTGAACATAAGTTGCATTGTTTAATTAAATGGTCCATGAAAAAGTTATTGTTTCCAGATTCACCCATCATCTAGTACTGTGTATTGTGTAAAGGGAAAAAGTTCTATTCCCCTGCTCCACATCATGTGTATTTGTATGCAGATCTTATATTCACTTTTTTCTCAGCTAAATAACCACCAACACTGGTCACTTTTCCTTATACCATCTTCCCTGCTGTGGTTCCATTTTGAAACCCTCTGTCTTGTGCTGGTTTCTTAGAAGCTTCTGCACTGCTGGCATGGATTTAATTGAACCTGGCAAAGTTATAGATAAAACAGTATTTCACTTGCTTCTAGAAAATCAAAGATAGTTTCCAATTGCACTCCTTGCCACCAGGTCTTGTTCTTGACTGCATATATAATACCTGCTCCTACTTTGCAAATGTCTGGACTTTCCCTGAAAGAGTACTAAAGTAGTACAAGGAATAAAATTAGAAATAAACAGCAATGTTCTGCGGAGTGAGCAATATTTGTAGCTAAGCATTCTAAGATGGGAGACCATATAGGAGTAATGTAAAGTAGGCTGGAAAGTTTTAAAAAATCCCTGAAGTAGGCAGTAAAACCATTTTTGTAATTGTTATCAAATAAGCTACAGGTTTATACCCAATTCCCTAAGAGTCAAACTCAATCCAGCATTTTATGTTTGGAAGGTTTCATCCGGTGGTTTTTAAATACTGTGGCAATAGAAGAAATAGTTTAGTGTAGTAGTTAAAGACATTGAGCAAGAAACCAATGTTCTTGTCCTGCATTAGGCAGGCACAAAGCCAGCTGGATGACCTTGGGCCAGTCGTTTTTTCTCAGCTGTAAAAAGAAGGCAATGACAAACCACTCCAAAAAATCTTGCCCCCAAAATCTGCAAGGATATGTCCAGGCCAGCACTAGAAATCAATACAGAGCTGAAGCCTCCCCTCCTCGCCCCAAAAAGCAACAGAACATATTTGCATAACCTTTAACAAATTGTTTGGACTATGAGATTCCAGCACCATTGTTGTGAAATGTGCAAAGGCTTTCTTGACAGCTAACACCAAGGATAAGGCTTAATTAAAGATAATACGACTTTAGCCAATGGCAGCTTTATTATTATTTCATTCTAATACCCTGTAAACATATAATCATATCAAAGCAATTTAAATTTGACATCTGATTCTAAATAGGTCCTTGCAACATCTACTGATCCTGAAATTCTACTTGCCGATCCTTATCCCCTTCAATGTGCTACTGGCACTTAGTAGAGAACAAAAGGTTGAATGGTGAGGATTGCAGGGTGAGATTTCCCCATAAAAAGCACCTCTCTGGAAGATGGAACTATCATGAATACTAGCTCAGCTGGGTGGAGCTGGGAACTTTATAAAATAATCTCAGAAGCTGTTGTTGGAGGTAACATTTGTTTCAGCCAGCCTTTTGTTCTGTGCCCAGAACCTTTGATTGTGAATCACTTATCCAGAACAGCATTTTATGACTTTTATGATTTCATGGCACTTAACTTCCACAACTGATTAGTCTTTCTTGCTTTTTGCATTTCCTGGATATAAATTATGCAAATGAATAATTACTATTAATAGCATTTTGCTTCATCATAGAGTTCCATTTTTAAATACTCTGTATTTTTATAAATTATCATAATAATGAGTTATTGAGTCTGTCATCTGCATTTCTATAATGTCTAGTTTGGTTCTGCAACCCAACAAGACAGACACAGACTTCAGAGGATAATTAGGACTGCAGAAAAAACAATTACTACCAACCTGCTTTCCATTGAGATCCTGTATACTGCACAAGTCAAAAAGAGGGCTCTGAAAATATTTAGAGACCCCTGACATCCCAGACATAAACTGTTTCAACTCCTACCCTCAAAACGACGCTATAGAGCACTGCACACCAGAACAACTAGACACACTAATAGTTTTTTTCCCCAAACAGCATTACTCTGCTAAACAAATAATTCTCTCAACACTGTCAAACTATTTACTAAGTCTGCATTACTATCACTATTAATCCTCCCATCCTTCCTTTCACCCATCTTCTTCCACTTATGACTGTATGACTGTAACCTTGTTGCTTGTATTCTAATAATTTTTATGGACTGTTTCCTAGTATGATTTGATTGCTTGTTGTACTCTATGACTATTATGAAGTCTTGTACCTTATGATTCTTGACTCTTGATGAATGTATCTTTTCTTTTATGTACATTGAGAGCATATGCACCAAGACAAATTCCTTGTGTGTCCAATCTCACATGGCCAATAAAGAATTGTATTCTATTCTATTCTATATTTCCTTATCATGGTATACTAAATTGGAATCTGGATTTTACTATTGCTTGTCTACTCATCTGCAACATCTAATGTCTTATATATAATTTGTTATTATTAAGGTAGGTTAATTAGCACTACAATGAACGAAATATTGGACAATTCAATTTACATTTTACTTCCATCTGTGCCATGACTGGAATTGTCAGGGTATTCTTTAGTGTGTTTATGTGCTTTAGCAGAGGATATAGAGCAGCCCAGCTGTGACGGCAGCTCGATCAGGGATTAAATCATGGAGTCTCACTTTCTTTTTAGCCTAAGGAAAGATCACTACAATTGCACTCAAATATGAATCCAATCTAATGTCTTTTAAAATATATGTTAAAATTACTTGTATTTTATTTCCTTTAATGCACAAAATCATTATGCATTGGATTCCTATTAAAACTACTGTACCTGGAAACCTACAGATTTTGAGAATTTATCCACACAGCCCAGGTAACTGAAAAATGGACCCAGGTTATGTTGATTGAACATAAAAGATGCTGAACAGGTACATTTTAAAAAATTTAATAAGAATAAATTAGGACTGCAAGAAATAAGTAAGCCCTGGTGGTAATGAAAAAAGAAAGAAGTGACTTTTGGGATGAATAAAATTTTTATATGTATGTACTACCAAAACTCTTGTTTAACTGTGCAAAACAGTACATCATAAGGCAGCAATTTTTGAACCAAGGGTGGACTAACCTAGAATGTATCTAAAAATCCAGAACATTGTAAGTAATATTCAGTTCTGAGCAAGTAGATATAAAATTCTGCTGGACATAATACTAAAAATGTGCTTTCAAGTGCCATCTGTAGAACAGATGAGATCACTGTATTATACAAATGATCTTGATTTGAGTAGAGCAAAATTAATTAGTTAAAAATAAAAATTGTTATCAAGACTAAAACAGAGTTTCACTGCTGAGGAAGCATATATTTAATCTGGAAAGATTCCAAGTGGCTTTGCTAATTCCATGTAGCTTTCATTTCTACATTTGTACATGTATGTACCCTTAGATTTATTTCTACATTTTAATTGCAGGATTACTTGATGCAGAATCAGTTATCAGTTTCTTTTCTCTTAATTCATTTCTTTCTGACAATTCTGTTATTTTTTGCTTTCTTTGCAGGTGTTTCTTATTAATATAGTTTATTATTTAAAGAATACTTAAGAGGTTTAATGAATTTTCTCTGTGTAGGAGAAAATAACATATTTAGATAAAAATCAATTTTTGGCTTATGTCAAACATAAATTATCTTGGGATTATCTCATATTGTCCTCCTGAGCCTGCTGTTTATTAGAAATTTTGGGTGAGGGACCCATCTTAAGAAAGGTTGATTTAATATAACCAGAAAAAAAATCACTGCAGTAAGTCACTTTTTAATTTACTTGGTTTTGTCAACTAATAAACAATAGTATAGAATATTTGAATGAATGCTAGGTAAGCTAAGTAAATATATTTGATTTCTTTTTAAAAAATAATACAGAATAGGGAAAAGGAAATTAGGAGCATAAAGAACTGAGAGAAGCTCTACTGAATTGGATAAAAGTGCACATTTCTGTTTCTACAGAAGTGTACTTCTGTTTTCACAGAAGTGTATCTGTGATTGTAATAAGTTTTAAGAACAGTGGAATAAGTGGAGGATTACCTACATTTAAAGCCCTCTTGCAAAATGGAGTTGTGGTATGCAATATCATTTAAAATTTGTGTTGTATGAAATAGAACCAGGTTTTTAACAGAATCCTAAATATTATTTTAAAGTATTTTCTTAAGTTTTATTTATTTACTTGTATCCTGCCTTTGTCATTTTTACGAATAACTCAAGGCAGTAATATATCCAACACACACCTTCATCCTATTTTTCCCCACAACCCTATGAAGTGAATTGGGCTGAGAGAGTGACTGGCCCAAGTCACCCAGCTGGCTTTCATGGTTAAGGCAGGACTTTGGACTGACGGTTTCTTGCTTTCTAGCCTGGTGCCTTAACCAAACTGGCTCTCAATCGTGATTAAATGAAGACAAAAAGAAGCTGGATTATAAACTCAACTAATAAATGTTGGATTATAAATTCAACTAATAAATGAATGTTGAATTGTTATCCCAAACTTAGAGCTTGCTTCTTGCCAGTTGCTATTTAGTAATGAAAGTTTCTTTTACAGCAATTCTCCACATGTAGAAACCTGTTTTGTATGCATGACCTTTAGCTCAAAGGCTGGAAGGAATTCTTACACTGGCAAAAAAAGGGGAAAAATATAGGGCATGCACTAGAAAAACAGGAATATTTTACCATACATCTAGCATCAAGCATTCAGTAAAAAGTGTAGAAATAAATATATCACATTGTTACATAAAACAATGGCATATTTCTTTAATGATTGTCTTGTTTTGTTTTCTCATCAGGCTAACTTTGAGGCTGCTGCAGAAAAGATTAAAAAATTAAGATCCAAGCCCACTGATGATGAATTAAAGGAATTGTATGGACTGTACAAACAGGCCACTGTCGGAGACATTAACATTGGTACTTAATAAACATCTAGGAAAAATTGAGTATGAGAGCGCTTTTCAAGAACACAGGTTTAATGATTATATTTTCATCTTGAACAGAGTGCCCTGGGATGTTGGATTTGAAAGGCAGAGCCAAATGGGAGGCTTGGAATCTGAAGAAAGGTTAGTTTTACTGTGAATAATACTGGGGGGGGGGGGGGNNNNATAGGGGGGGGGGGGGATTTCCCCCTAATTAAAAGTAAGCCACCGTAGTAACTGTTAGTTTTTCATTCCAGGTATATCAAAAGATGATGCTATGAAAACCTATATTTCTAAAGCAAATGAAATGATCCAGAAATATGGAATATAGAATTTCCTTAAATACTTCATTTGCAAGTAGCTCGTGGTATTTTCAAAATTATGTTTTTAATGTTAATGTTCTGGCCTAAAACTTAAATCTGTAACAATTTCATTTTACTCATTATGGCATTAATTGTTTACAACACATTTTGTATCTTAATACATAACTTGTTTCCACCAGTATTTTAGACTTATTCTAATGACAGTCTTGTGGTACTTTAAAGTCTCAAACATTTATAATAGCATAACCTTTTGTGATCACTGTCTGCTGCTTTTGATGTATGTGGAACATAATTCTGAAAGAACAGTACTATAACACACACACAGTGATTATTGCTGTTAAGAACAGTACTTCATTAAAAAGTGGCATATTAAATGGCAGGTGAAACAGTGACAATTACAGCTTAATTCATTATTAACAAAAATATATTGGATGAAGCATAATTTTGCATTTATGAGGTTCTTATATGTCAGCATGATAAGAAATCTTGATCTCAAGTTTGTTTTTCAAGAAATATTGTCTGTTAATGATAAGCTTAATGAATTATAGCTGTGCCATTTCAGTCTTTATAATTCCACTTCTAAAGGATAGCCATATTGAGAGCATGATAGTGTTGAAAAGTTTCTCCATTGCTCCTTTTGTTGGGTCTTGTTTTTTCTTCTTTTGTTTTTAGAATAGCCAATTTATTCATTATACATTATAGAAAAGTACGGGTAGTTCTTGACTTAAGGCCACAAATGAGCCCAAAATTTCTGTTGCAATCAAGCTATTAAAGTTAGTTTTGTCCGATTTTGCAGCTTATGTCACAGTGTTAAGTGAAACCGTTCAATTAGATACACACTTGCTAAGGGAATCTGGTTTCCCCATTGACTCTACTTGTGATCACATGACCCCCAGGCACCACAACTGTCACAAATCAATTGCCAAGCACCTTAATTTTGATCACATGACCATGGGGATGTTGCAAAAGTCATGTGAAAAATAATCATGTCACTTTTTTCAAGGCCATTGTAACTTTGAACAGTCATTAAATGAACTGTTGCAAGTCAAGGACTACCTATAACAACATGTTCCATATTAGATAAAATGGTGTATTATCACACTGAACTTGCACTGCCAGTGAATCTGGGCCTAGAATTGATTTCTGGATCCTATATACTGTAATTATACTAGTTTCTGCTGGTTAACAACTATTTATAGTTAAACCCAGTAATAATCATGGCCTGTGAAAGAAAAGTACCATTAACTGTCCACATATCTTCTTACATGTGACATTAGTGAAGTCTAATGATTCAAAATTTCTACAAAATTTAATAAGAATGCTAGGTTAGAAATTGGATGAGAAGATAAATCCTGTTTATTACACTGCATTGTGATCCAGCCAGACACAATCTATTGTAAGGTGACTGTTCTCATCGTTGATTCCCATTAGCTATCACTATTGTATAATGCTTACAGTTATAACATTTCTGGTTCATACACTTTGTTTTATCCTGTTCAATCTACCAGAGAATGATGAATAATTTGCCTTTTCTAAAACGTTTGCATATTATACTATAGTATACTATATTATACTTGCCATGTATACTAGTATATATATTATACTATATCTTTTAAATGTGTGCCTGCAAAGTGAGGAATTTACAGGATGGCACAATCTGGGTCATCAACAGATTATCAAGCAGTTGTTTAGTGAATTCAAGATTAAAAATTAAAACAAGTCTGTCTAGTAGACTAAAGATTGGGATTTATATACTTACCACCTACATCTTCTAAAGTTGTTTCAACACACTATTGTGCATAGAAGATTGTCTCCCACAGAATCAGCTAGATATTGTCTTATAGAATTACACAAATATCTGAACATCTTTTCATCATCTCAAAAACAGATGAAATAAAAAAAATCCAAGTGTGAGTGTGTGTGTGTGTGTGTGTTCATATTCCATTGACTTGATTTCCCTTCTGCCACACGGCAAAATCATGATTTTTGTTAGATTCCTGTCTTCTGGAATTAAAATGCATAGTTTTTTTTCCCCTTTCTGTGAGGACAAGTCAAGACAAGACATTATCAACTCTGTAATAAGAATCCTGGATTTTTATAATTTCTGCCTTAATCCTATAAATGTTTATCTAACTTTGTAAGTAAGGAAGAATTCTTGTCTTTAGAAATGAAAATCCAATATAACTGAAGGCATACAAACTCTGCCTTAGCATGATGTGATAGTGGTAAAGGTGCTGAGTTCAGAGTGACATAACCTAGGATCTGTTCCTCCCTAAGGCATGGAAACTAGCTGGGCCATTCACCTTTCTTACTAACTGGCACTTGCAACAATCCAAATATGTACTAGTAATGTACTAGTATGTATTAATATGTACTAGTAAACTGTAATAACAGAATGCAAAAATAAACAGACGTGCAACCAAAATGGGCATGTACTAAGTAAAACAGCATAACTTGGCCCCCTTTTAACAGCTTCTACCAAATCACAATTAATCCCTTCACAGAGAAAGAAAAGGGTGCTCCACATCAGATGAAAAGTTCTGTAGCTGGAATCCAGTATGCAGGCTAATATGTAAAATTAAGAATTGCCAAACTTGTAGGAGTCAGTTAAATTAACTTAGGTGATATTATACTAATCTCCTTCAGTTTGTGATCAACCGAGTTTTAAGGTATACTCCTTTATTCTTTCAAAAACTTTTGAATGCTTGTTAACTATTTTGTGTGGCAAAATAATTAAGATTACATCCTGCCCTCCCATCATAATAGAACAATGTAAGTAAGCATAGATGAATAATATACATATTTTTGCTCTTTGGAATGGGCTTTATTTCAAGAATATATTGCATTATTCATAGTTTCTCATTTATGATACAAAGAATGCATGTTGTCCTGAGAATCATATTGAGTTGCACATTTGAAATGGCAAGAAAATACAGTATCTTTGATGATCATTTCTTCCAGTTTATAGAAGCATTTAAACAACCCCATCAAATAAAAAAAAGAACCTCAGGTTACCTGAAATAAATTCACAAGCATTCTAATGCATTTTCCTTGATTACATTTGAAGGTAAGAAAAAGCCATGATATGCATTTCATATAGAAAGAAAACATGATTGCTGCAATGACTGCTCAAAATACAACTTTCCACTGTAGTAAATGAAAGCAAGTGTCCCCCGTGTACTTCTGAAAACATTAACTTAAATCATTGAATTCACTTGAATATGATTTTGCATTTTTTATTGCTAGTAAGATTACGTAATTAACTTTTTCTATTGAAAAATTCAATAAACCTTGCAACTTAGAAGTTTAGTTTATCATTGCATAGTTCTAATCTTATTTTGCATTGCAATTGCAGATTATTCAAAGAAAATTGCATTGTTATTGCAGTAGAATGTTGCATGATTTATACCTAGCTTATATGTAACTGTCAAATACTATGTCCACTTCAATCATTCCTTTTAAGAAGGGCTTTCATATTCAAATTTTCAATATATAGTACTATAAAAAAGGCACTTGAGCTCCAATATTTTTTCTACATCTGGGCTGTGGATATTATTTTTATTATGTCTTGAAAAGACTGGAACAATTCTTTACATAATTTTTCGGCATCTGTGTCTGGACATGACTTCCAGGCACTGCAGGCAACAACAATCCTAACAGAGAAAAGGTGGAACACAATTATTTAGATAAATGCCATTTTTAAAAAATCAGCACAGAATTTCAGTTGGGTATACGTACAGTCTTGGCCACCTAAGTAATCGCAGTGTTACAAGATACAATTACTGCATACCCTAATCATGGGCAGGTGGATTTATGCTATAAAATAGGAATGAAAGAATCTCTTCAAGATGTATTTCACATTGAACTTCAACAATACGAAAAAATAACTACTTTCAAATTAGAGAAAAATTTAAAATGTTGTAAAACAAAGGACTTTGTCTTATTACTAGTATTTATGAAAAGGTTTGGTTATGATATACCCCTAAAACATTACTCAGCATATTATTCCTAATACAAGCACCAGAAATAAAGAAAAAGGCATGAAATTAGCACTATGGAATGTATAAACCTGGTTAGGAAGCTGAATTTTTGAAGTAAAATATGGGTCTACATAAATTGTGATTTATGGAGTTAACCCTACTCTCTGGATTCACAATATCCTAATAAACCAGTGTACTAATCACCCTATTGCATTAATACAACAGAAAGTCACCAGTTTAGGTTACTTATGTGAAGGCAGATAGAGTAGATCACAGAATTGATAAGATATTTTAGGAGAAAGAATAATCATATTTAAAACTATATAGAAGAAGGTTAAGTGCCTAAAAGGCCAAATTTGAAGTTAAATTTTAATTACTGAAATAATATGCAGTGGTCACACCCACAGTGATACACAAAACAGGTTTCAATTTTTTTTTACTTTGAATAATGTTAATGGTATTCTTACCTGTCATCTCTAATTCTGTAGAAAAAGCCATAACCATGCTTTACCATTGGAACAGTAGCTCCTGCAATTCTTGTGTACCCTACCAGGCTAGTTGAAAGAACAAAATTTCCACCTCCCCCACTGCAAATTAAAAGAACAAAACAAGAAGACATGTAAAAAATAAGACCTGCTTTCTCTGCTAACATTAAGGAACTTCACTGGAATAAATGAACAGGATTCAATGCTCAAACTGGTATTATGATGACGTCTGGCAAACTCTTGTTAATGGAAAAATTGAATTACTTATTCCACAATAATTTAAAAGAAATAAAATTTCTTAATCATTGGAAGCTGCTGGACCTATAAACATTTGTCCCATCACTAAACAATTACTTATCTATATCTTTTCAACTCCCTGTTCAGTAATTACATCATTTAACAACTGTTCACAATGGTGATGGAAAAAATAGCTTTACGCCAATCCCACCTTTTACAACTTTTGTCTATAAAGCGCAGGAAAAGTGAAGATCATAAGCACAGATGCTGTTCAGCAAGTGCTTCATTCAATGACAGTTATTTGTATTAATTGTGATTGCTAATTGAGGACTACCTGTAAAATCTTCTGTTCAGTTGATATAGAACGATTTAATTCCAAAGATAAATTTAATATTTTTCAGTACCTTCTGGTGAAAGCAGGATCTAAGAAAAGTTCAGGCATTGGAAGGCTGTGCTCTCTGGCCAGGAGTTGGAGGCCTAAGAGATGGCGATCAAAACCTGTTTGAGAAATATAAATTAACTGAAAAAATGCTCAATGACTTGCACAGAGTTTATTCCATTCAGCCTGTTGAACTTCTGAGGGTAGTGGAATGGATGGTTTGAGAATTGTGCTAGAGAAAAAGTGATGCCAGTTGGGGGCTTATTGTGTACAATAGAGCTATGATTCTACTCAGCACTGTTATAATTAAAGCTGGAGAGGTATGAAAACAAACCATAGCTTATGAAGAAAAAGTATTAATGCCAGGATGCACAACTACTTGTAGATCAAGCTTTACCCATGGCCGTACTTTTAAAGGAGGAGGTTGGTTTGAAAAAAAAACATATTTGTCATTTAATAATTAAAACTAAACAATAGTATTACTCTCAACAGGTAAATTTAAAAAAAAATCTCTCTTCTATTACATGAAAGATTATTTTGATATTTTGAGACTGTATCTCTTTGCTTCTGCATGATTAAAAAAATGTACCTCTTCCATTCTCACACTCTTTCATCAGTTTATTATGTCTTGCAAATGCTTTTAACATTAGGTGTTTTCTTTGGCCTTGCTGCAGAACATAAGAAAAACATAATTATTCCATCCAAACTGCTTATATCTAAACATTTCAGAAAATAGCAAAAGATAACAGGAAAAGGAAAAAGAGCCAAGATGCATCAGCTGCCATTTGGTTCCTTCTATGCTTCAATTATTATCTGTCAGCCTCTCTTCCATCTGTTTGCCACAGAAGATAAGGAGAGTGATAGCGTTCAGTTGAATAACCACCACCTGCTACTAGGCCTTTCTTACTAGGAGTTGAACCCCAATCAGATTAGAGAAAGCTGCTCTTGAAATGTGAAGGATGATCCAGAAGTATAATGTGATTATATCCCAAATATGTATCTAAATTGTGTTCTACATATCAAGAAACCATGAAAGGGGAAGCTACTTTTTGCCAAGTATAATTTGTATAATCTGTACTTGCACAATCAACATGAATCAAGAAATTTAATCCAAACACATTATTTTCGAGTTAAAAAAAAAATCTAACAAAAAAATCATGGTAAAATATAACTGCTTTTAAAGAGGAATTAAAATATCCATGAAGATGAGATTATTTCTTATTTCAAAAGGAACATACTGCAAGTTTTATTTCATAGTGAACAGTTCAGTATTTGAACTTTCTCCCATGCTGACAACTATGAATTCAATTTATGAAATGATGTATCATTATCAAGGAAAGATGGCATTTATCTCCACTAAATTTTGACCTATTGAATATATGAGTAAAAAAATTTTGGGGTTCTATAAGTATTAGTACTGAACACAAAAAAGGTCACAATCTCTCTGACTAGAATACTCACAGTGACTGTAGGGTCTAGCATGGATTTACACCATTCAATTACTTCAATGGTGCATGGTCTCATAGTTTCTGTCCGGCCATGATAAAATTGTCTTGTTGTTGCAGTTTCATAACAGCAACCAGGGCTAGAAAACAAATAGTAGATTTACCCCTCAACTGTTTTAACTTCTCATAGAATAGTCATGTAAAAGCCCTATTGTCTGTAGATATAGCAAATTACTTTTTACCAAAAAGTATTTGAAACAAAGTAACTTCACTCCAGTGTTTGAACCTTACATAAAAAAATGATGATTTACTTCATCTGGCCTTCACAAGATACCTTATTATTAAATTGTTTTTAAGCAGAGAAAATTGATGATATAATAAAATACAAAGTATTAGATAAATGGATACAAACATGAAGAATAGTGCATTTAGGAAGAGCAAAAAGATAGGAAATGAACAAATTAGATTTTTGGATTAAGTCTGTACTGATGGCAAAATAATATACAAATAAAGAAGGAAAAAACAAAGCATTTGATAATTCTAAGGAATATGTAAAGTGTGCAAACAGATGAGAAAATAATTTCCATCTATTTGTAAACTTGCACAAAGGCTATATAAATTATACTTCATATCTATTTAATGCAATTAAATTTTTTAATACATGTTTAAAAATTATTCTTACTGTCCATGACATCTGTAATAGGTTAATTGGAGAGCAATCTGGACAAATGTATCAGGATGAAGATGGTGTTTCTTAATCAGTACTTTCCCAAAAGTTGTAAAAGCATAATTCACAAGCTCTAAGTCAGACATCTGAGAAAGGAAAATAATGAAATTTCAGAGAACCAATGGAGGGAAATTTTATATTTTGAATTACACAAAGCTTATAATAATCTAGCAAAGATTCAAGAATCAAGACTTTAGAAACTCTGAGTGATGCTTATTACCATACTATTGATAGAATCTTCTGGCTTATAGCAATGCAAACTGGTATTCCTAAATCATGCTTATCACCAGGACATCGGGGAAAAAGCATAGATCTGCCTCTGTGTCTTACATTTGAAGAACTGATATGAATTGTTTCAGGATGTATCTGGGCTGCAGTGCAAGCAGATGGCAAACCAAATTAACAAGTCACCAGCTGTGTATAAAAAAAGAGTTCTCTTTTGCTTCATCCTCATTCGCGTCATATAATGGAAACAAAAAGAATGCACTAACACCAAGCACAAATATATGACTTTCAAAAATGTACATGCATACCTGCTTGTAATATTTCTCCTTTGCACAAGTGATATCATTTAGCACTTTATGATCAAAATTAAACAAAAGCTCCTCAGGCCAAGGGATATTGCGTACTTTGTCCGATCCCTGTTTTGTATGAAATAAAAAGAGAACCATTTAATTTATCTGACACAAGAAGGAAGTTTTATCAACTGGAAAAGGATGGAACTACAGTTAACAGCATACCTTCCATTTCCCTTCTGTTTCAAAAACCTTGGAATCAATGTAAGAACAGAGGCTCACTAAAACCATGGCGTCAAAAGGAGCATGCTGGAAGATATTTATAAAAGAAACATTATTCCAATAAATATTTGAATCATCAAATTTTATTTTATTTTATTTTTCTATTACAACCATAAATAATTTAATGCTGGTCAAGCTGAGTGGGGCTGTTAGAAATTGTAATCCAGCAGCATGTCATATGTCTCCTCTTTTCAATGATCTTCTTTTAGAAGGGTTGCTCATAATTTTGTTACGTCAATATTTCTTTTCTAGTAATTAAAAGTGTAGCACAGTCACAGAATGAACAAATTATTTTTAAGTTGTAAAAATTTATAAATACATTTATTGCTACATTAAAACAAGAAATTTCTTAAGATTGCTGGTCGTAATGTTTTTATATAATCACAAAATAAAAGAGAGAGAAACACAAAAGATACAAACTCACATCGCAGTTTGATGCACAACTACCATTTGAGAAGACAATGAAGTTATAGGATTTGTCTCCCCACCGCAATGTTGGGTTCCCTGTGAGTGCCAATCTGGTGACCTAATTCAAGAATTAACATTATTAGTTCTGAAAGAAAAAAAACTCTCACATTTGCCCTTCAAAGACAGAAAAATGCTCACAGCGATACCCTACTTCTCATGTCTTCCGGGATCATTGCAGGGTGAAGTGTGAGAGCAAGATCTCCACCTGCCATTAGGTTCCTCACCTCCAATACTACCTTCTACAGCCATGATGGTGAACCTATAGCACGTGTGCCACAGGTGGCATGCAGAGCCATTTGTGCTGGCATGCAAGCCGCAGGCAAACTTACCTCACTGCACATGCATGTGCCTCACAGCTGATTTTCAGCTGTTTTGAGGCCTTTTCAGCCTCCCAGAGACTTGAAAAAGCCTCTGCAGGCTTTGCAGGAGAATAACAGGCCTGTTTCGTCACTTCCTGTAATCCCCTGGGAGGCCGAAAAAGGCCTCAAACCAGCCAAAAAGCAGCTGTGAGGTGCTGTGCAGGTAAGGGGGCGGTGATGGTGGGGATTGCACGTGCATACGCAGGGAGTGTGGGGGGAGACGAACATTGCCTTCTGGGTGCTGGCATGCAAGCGTGCATGTAATTTTTGGCACAGGAACCCAAAAAGGTTAGCCAATTTGATTGCTGTTTTTAAAATTGATGTCTCTTGATACCAATTAGGGATGCAACAGTGTAGCCTGGCAGCCAACAATACCCTCTAAATGCTCAAGAAGCACATTTAGAATACTGAGGCCGCTTTTTTTGAGGGGGGGAGTACTTTAGAAAATTTTAAGAGGAAAATTAATAAATAAATGTTGAAGGCTTATATTTTAATTTTCAAAACTTCCAAAATCTACTTAGTTTTCACCCATATTTGCTTAGGCTTCACCCATATTTATTATGCTATGCTTAGAAAATTACAGATGGAAGCCTGACATAAAACTGCAATCTTGTACATCCTTAAAAGGGAAGGAATCAATAATGCCAGTAGATTTTGAACAGATGTCAAGCTGTCCATTACCACTTGGATTTCTGGAATGACATGCATTGTTAGTTTAGTAACAAGATATTCATAACCCATCAAAATAATTGTCCAGGTGGACTTTGGCTAACATGAAAAGCCAAAGTAGGGTTGGAACTGATTATTAGATGGGAGGCCACTGGGGAATACCGGGCTATAGGCAAGATTGGGAAGTAAAAATATCTTACAGAAGCTGACTGAGATTCCTAATAATCCTTGGCTTATGATTACAATTGAGACCAGAATCTCAGTTGTTGAGAAAGTGAACGTTAAGTGAGATATCACAGGACACTTTCCCCAATGACTACACTCAAGTTGTGGTTGTTAAGCAATCTTGGGTGTTGTGAGTAGATGGAATCTGAGGTAAGGATTGTAGGAGGGGGTACAGTGCAGATGAAGGGAGGTGCTGTTACAGAGCCCCTCACCATAGGACACCTATCACAGCCCAGGAGGCCTCGGCCAGCTACAAGGCCTACTGGTGTGCAGAAACTGCTGCAGATTGGGAAGCCTGGAGCCTTTTCCCCCACCAGGCCCAGAAGGCCAAGACTGGTAACAGGGCTGATCAGCAAATGCAAACTTTGCAGTTTTTCTGCAGTTTCTGATAGGTGTGCCCACACTACGCAAAGCACGAACTTCCTACCAAGACTGCCTCAAGCCATTCAGCAAGAAAGCACAATTCTCATAGTTCAGAAGGCTCCTTCAAATAGGTGTTGAGTCCTATAACTAGCCAAGGCCTCCTGGGCATGAAGGGGTGGAAAGTAAGCTTGGCTTGTAATTTAAAAACTGGTGCCTCATTGCAGAATGGCACAAGGCAGCATTGGTAGAAAGGCCCAGCCTTGCATAGGATGGCATGCCTGTCAGCAGGTGCAAAAAACTACAAAGATAAATGGGGCAATTTGGGTGTATCAGCGGCCTTGTAATTGACCAAAGCTTCCTGAACCTGGTGGTATGAAGAGCAGGCCCACACCTCTTGGATATGATAGGTTGGGAAGCAAGTTGGGGCTCTCCAGATGTGGTGGTATGGAAATGGGCCCAAGCCTCTTGACAGAAGGCAGGCCTGACAGGCTGGTAACAGGCCAAAGTCTCCAAGGCCATGGCCATTTTGCATGTGCTAGTAGGCGGGGGCAGGCGGGGGTGGGGCAGCTGAGATTGTGAAGAGATTGCTGAAGGGAACTAAATCATCCCTGCAGTTTTAAGTGCAGACAGATTAAGTGCATGCTTGAATTTTCATCATGTGACTGCAGTGATGCTGTAATGCTCATATAACCCATATAAATCTTCAAGTCCCCTTGTCCAGGACTGCTGTAATTTTGAACAGTTGCTGAATGAACAGTTATTAAGGAAGGACTTCTTTTATACTGTTGCCAAGAAAATGACATAACATAGCCATACATAAGAAGCCAAGCTCCATTTAAAGATGCTTTTGTTTTGTATCATATTTAATGTACGCATAAGATAAAGTAGTATACTTTGTCTTGAAAAGTATAAATTGGACTACGGAAATGCTATTTGATCTCAGCAAATTACAATTTTAAAAATTACAATTTATTCTCTAATAATTGATCAATGATTTCTCTCTCCTGACACTTTTAACTACTTATAGAAACTTTATACTACATAATAGCAGAACTGTGTTATGCTTTAGATTTGATTTCTAAAACCTACAGAGCCTTAATAACCATTTTAAAAAATAAGGACTCCCCCCCCCCAAAAGAGAAACAAACAAAAGAAAAAAGAAAACAAAAGCAAAATGACTTCTACTCAATTGCAATCCAATGTATATGTAATTGATGGAAGTATTTCTGAACATGTTTACTATTGACTAAACAATGTACAATTAAACCACCTTATCTCGTGTTTATCTTGCCTATTTGTATATCAGAAACAAGTGTTCATTAGAATTTAATAGCGACCTGGGGAGGAATGTTGCTATGCTTTCATTGGAGTTGCATAATTCCCACATTCTGTCCATGACACACTATAATTTACATTTTGAATAAACCAGATATATGATGTAGTTAAGGTATGCCATTTGATCACTCCAAATCCTTTTCCTTTATAATATAACAAGGCAAATTATGATCAGTACCTCTGTATAATCTTCAGGGGTAGCTTGAGGCTTTGATTCATCTAGACATATTATAAATAAACTACGCTGTATTGTTTCCAACAAAGACAGGTTTTTTGGATGAAGTCTGATAAGATAATCACGTGTCTATGAGAGGGAAACAAAACAATTATTAAAAATAAAGCATATCAATCTGCACCAAAAGTCTCTTTTAAAAAAAGTCCAAACCTTTGCCCATGAGTTTCTTTCTTCAGATGTTAAGGCAGCCAATCCTGGCCCTTCAGGTTCATTCTCACATTTCTTCTTAATGTAGGAAAGTTGTCTGCAAGTAATATAAATATCAAGTCAAAAATACTTAGCATTTTCAATGCAAACTATCATGTAAGACAATGGAAACTATCATCTTTTTATTGTTTATTTTTTTGTTAAGCCAGCATTTGAGATAATGAAGACTGAAAATAAATCAAATTTCCAGGTCCTGATTTATTAAACTAAACATTCATCTCTTCTGAAGTTATTTATAAAATATTAGAAGTATTAGTGTCCTTTATTAGCTATAGTGATCTTCTTTGATATTCTATGCAGAGAACACTCAGATTATAAAAATAAAAAAAAAGTTGGAGGTGTGCATATATCCTATACATGAAAGGATGAGGAAAAAGCTTATTAACTGCAACACAATTTCTCCAAGTAGATCCGTATTTTTCCTCATTCTTCCTTAACAGAGTGACAGTAATTATACTCTTGGACAATTTGAAAGGGTGGGGAAACAAGTACTTGCCGTGTGGGAGGTGCAAGTTCAGTCACCAATAAACTGAATTTAAAATGGTGTTTCAGCAAACAATACAGCATTCTCTCTCCCATACATTTCCATATTTAGGGTTTCAATTCAATAAATATGTTTAACGATCACAAAATAGTATCTTGATTTTAAGATCTGTCCTTGTTTAATGAAGCATAGAATTATTTTAGGAAGTTGGGAATTATAAGTATTACATTCCTTTCATTCAGTTGGGATTCTCAGCTGACTTATCATTTTCCCCTCATATGTTGAGTGGGAAGCAATAATAGGAAAAACACTCCAGAAATTAAGGACACATAAAACTATTAAAAACAGTATAACTGACATTTAATTGAAATTAATAAAACAAAGCTATAAAATGCTGTAAATTAGATCAGAAAGCACTGAATTACAGTAATGTAGCAACAATGTATTTACCACAAAATGAGTAAAAATATATAAAAATTATACTTAAGTATAAGTGGAAATAAATCTTAAATATTAATTCAAAACTGAATACACAGCATCTTTTATACATAAGCCCTTAAATTCCATCAATCTTCATTGACTACTTCTTTCTGTAGAGCATATTTGGAATATCAGTATAAATATATTTAATGTTAAATTTGTATAGAAAGGTCTATAGTCTAGCAGGTTGTTTTTAGAATGATTTCTAAACATACCTAAAAAGTTCTGGTGGGCTCAGAATATGACCATCATTTAAACTATCGAATTCAAAAATTCTGCCTTCACACAACACTATCAAGTGAGATGGACATTCACCTTCATTCTCTGGAAGAAAAAGTTTAATTCATTAACACAAAAATTTGTATAATCTTCATAAAATGCTTCCTAGGAGGATGGGACATGCACAATAACCTTTTTCTCTTATTAGCCAAGTAGGCCTGGATATTGGAGACTTATATCTCAAATGAGCTGTATCTTCATTGTTTAGCAGGATGATAATTATCTGCACACATATGAAACACTGTTACAGGTAGTCCTCAACTTAAGACCGATTGTGTAATGGGACAGATGTTTTACAGTCCATAAAGCATTTCTGATTGTCGTGAAATGTGGCACACACAGATCATGATTGCACTTCAGGTTTCATGATTGCATTTCATGATTGCATTTCAGGTGCTTGGCAACTGGCTCACCTTTACAGTGTCCACTGTCACATAGCTGCAACTTGCAGCAGTTTTTTCTGGTTTCCAGCAAAAATGGCCATTTGGAAGAATGGGTTTGCACTTATGACTGCAGTATACCTAACAACCATGGACTTGCTTAATTATCATGGTGATTCACTTCATGTCCATGCAAAAAAAAGTATCATAAATCAGGTCGGGAATGACTTGACCTACAACTGTTAACAATGTATGGCCAGAAATCCAGACCCAATTGCAGTATTAAATTGAGGACTGGATCGCAGAAAAAAAGTACTTGTTTTTCAACTGCTAATAGCAGAACTAAAAGAGATTCTGAACAGGTACAGTGGGGAAGAAGCTTTAGCCATTGTCCTCCCCATATAATTTCATGTTTAACTACATGTTTTTCACTCCACAAAAATGGATCTTTCAAAACCATGTGCACTAAGCTGGGGTAAACAGATGTAGCACATAATGTCTTCATCCGCATGTGTGCATATATGTGCGTGCATGTGTCTATATTTGTAACGACAGACACGCTAATCAGAGAAGCAAACAGAGTAAATAGGCTGTAAACACAGAACACAGTGCTCTGATAAGAAGTTCAAAATTCTGATTCAGTTGTGTGCAGACACAACTATTATTGAATACAAGTACAAATAGCAATAACAGTTAGATTTACATACCACTTCATAGTGCTTTACAGCCATCTCTAAGCGGTTTACAGAGTCAACATATTGCTTTCAACAATCTGGGTCAAATGAAAGGGCAGTTGAAAATTTGGGGTGCTATAAAACTACTTTTATACTTAGAAGCCAGGACTGGAGTTCAAATAAACTTGTTTTGAAAAAACACAGAAGCATCATCATTATACAATTCAATGCTTTATATGCCAATTTAAAAACTAAATCCCACTGTATTCAATTAAACAGACATAGCCAGGTTAGGATTAATCATCTTCAAGTTTTTGGTTTTGCTGGGCAAGAATAAGTAACATTATTTACTACATTTATATACCATTTTTAGTATAGATTTCCTAAATGGTTTACAATTATTAGAATTACAGCGGGCTATATAAATGACTTACACAATAGCTGATGGCTTGGTTCATATTTTGTACACTTCTGTATAAATTGAGAAACAAAACTAACTGAATGTAATTCAGGATTTGGCTGATAGTAAAAATATCAGCATGTATACAAACAGGGCTTTTTCATCAGAAAACCTACATCTTCCCCAGCTAAGTTTTATTGCTTTTAATGAGTGTTCCTTTCTGATTCCAAGTATTGTACATCGAGGTCCCCTATTCCTGAGCCATTTGGAACTATGTGATGCAAGTGGCGGGTAAGTACACAAGCGCAGCTCCACTTGAGTGAGTGGCAGGCTCTCACAGCTCCATTTGTGCAAGCAGTGGGCATATATATGGCACTGCTTGCACAAATGGAGCTGAGCAGTCTTACACACACACACCTGCCATTCATACAGAACCACCCCCTCCTCCGCAAGCCAGAAAGTTAGGGACTATTATTGAACACAATTACTATGTAACATGTTTAGGAGATCCATGTAGGTCTACAAAAGGGGCAAACCAGCTGACTATTGTTTTTTTCACTGATGCCCAATTTCCACATCAACAGTACCGCAACATATATGCAACATCTTACAGTAATTAAGTTAAAGCAAACCAATTTTTTTGAAAGCAACATAAAGGAGTGTATTTATAAAGATGACTGCCTTAAAAACTCTCTTCTCTTAACCTGCAAACCAATATTTATAATAATTACACAATGTGGCATTATGTAATGTAATTATATTGTACAGCATCAATATAAGTAAAGGGTTATGAATATAGGATCATTGTAAGTGATCTCTATTAATTTTCCATGGCATATTTCTCATAGATTACAAAATGACAGAGCTGAATTCAGATTTATGAACTATCGATGAAACACAGGGAGTAGAACATGCTGTGTGAAGAATATTAACACATACAGCAATGTAGTATACATAACACAAAAACAAAAAAATCATGTTAATGCTCTGAAAAATTTCAGCACATATAAAAATATAAAAATTGTTTATAACTTAGAAGGATGAGTCTCAAACCAAAGCTCTAAGATAAGGGTCTTCAAACTTGACAGCTTTAAGATTTGTGGACTTCAACTCCCAGGATTCCTCCTCCAGTCATCTTACCTCAGGAATTCTGGGAGTTGAAGCCCACAAGTCTTAAATTTGCAAAGTTGAAGACCCTTGCTCTAAGAAGTACTGGGCCAGTGCAGCTGAAATTCTAACTATTGGAGCGGGGGGGGGGAGATATCAGATATCTTTCTCAGTAATTATCCACATCTTCCTAATGGCAGATGCCTTGTTAACAATTTTAGGAATTATCCATATAATTATGTCTTTTATTCATATCCCATAGCTTAAGCTGCCTAACTTTGTATTTAGTTGTCCTGATATAAAATAGTATTCCCATCTTATTCCAATAAAAACTTTACTGCACATGTAAATTATATCCAGCTCCTATTGGCTGCAGCATACATACAGTAGTATCTGCCCTTCAGTCACTTGGCAGTGTCCTCCATTGCCATTTTGCTTTGTGATGTTGAACTAACATGGTACCTGGCTTCTTCACAGAACTGCCTGCATAACAACTGACTGGCACTTTCAGAAGTGCAAGTCAGGTTTTATATGGGCTTCTTATGAATACATGATTATAGCATTAGACCTCTTTGAAAATGTATGACCAGAGGCTTCTGGAAAAAAATAGCAAACTGTTTGTGGAGCCAACAACCACAGCAGAATGAAGAGCCAGCACGCAGGCTGGCTCTAAGTAATTCCCCATTACACATGGCAAGGCCTTGAGATCATCCCGAAGTCTCTAGACAGCGCTCCTTGTGAGATCACAAGACAGCACAAGTCTCTGGTGAGTTTAAAGCTCTATGAGAAAATAACTATTCTGCTCAAACCCTGGTCAGCACCTTTAATAAACTTGGTTTGCATACTCCCTTTTCTAATAATTTTTGGAAATTTCTTGTTGACTACTTTTATGATTAACTTTTGGATTAACACACTTTTTGCACCAGATGGGTTTCCTTCAATCCTTAGTGAGAGAGGTTCCAAATACACCTTTAAGGACTTAAAAAATTAAATAAAATTAAGGCTAAATTTCTGCCCAGCTTAATTTCACCAAGACAATAATATTTTTAGCAGTATAGTTTGTCCACTGCTTCTACCGACAAGGGGACTTGCTTTTATATTGTTTTTAATTTGTTGGAGGGCCACATTATTACTGTTACAGGCTCATTGTTCACTCACTGCCTGAACTTCTTCACCACAGTGTTAGATGCATTAGTTGCCATGGTGCTGGTGATTATACATAGGGCAAGTTGTAGTCATGTCCATCCACAATTCTGGGAGTTAATATCTAAGGCATGAAATGAAGAATGGAAAGAAATGAAAACAACTGCCACTTGTTAAAACAAGGGTCCCCAACCATTGGGCCCCGGACAGGTACCGGTCCGTGGATCATTTTATACCGGGCCGCAAAGAATGAATAATCGTGATTAAAATATATATATAAATATGTTTTTAGTAAAGAAATAGTAAAGAAGCCTTTACCATTGGGGAAGAATTGATTTTGCCAGTCCTTGAAAAAGTGTTTCTGCGTGAAACTGGTCCCTGGTACAAAAAAGGTTGGGGGCCACTGTGTTAAAAGGTCTATGCACTCACCACTTTACTGAACAGTAATCACTGTGGGAATGGAGTGGCAAGATTCTTACAAAGACTGCCAGCAAGATCATCATTTAAAATGCTCTCCATAGCACCTTGAATGAGACAGAGCAAATTAAGCCAACACACTTTTTGGTCACATTACAAATTAGAGTAAAATGTGTAAAAGCAACTTGCCTAGTGACCCACAAATATTATTACCCTGCTATGCATTTTTATTGAAGGAAAGCACGAAAAAAATCTTCAGCCCTTTTAGTATTTTTCACAACAGCTATCTTAAGGAATCAGACTGTTTGTTTCCAGGTATTCATACTACATACTAAATCTTGGCCCAAACTATATTGTCTGTACTGTAATGAGAGCAATTCCAATAAACCTTTATTTTATATTTGTTTACAATGCCTAGTGTAAAGCATTATGGAGAGATATATATGTCTAAATGCTAAAGGTGTAAGGTGTAAGCTCTACTAGGTTTTACTTCCAGGTATGTGATTTAGACTGCCAACTAAATATACCTGTTGACTATCCATATATATGGGATAAACATGATATACACTACATTGAAACCACTTTCTTTTGTAGAGAAAAAAAATCATTTACCTGTTTTGAAATAATTAGTAATGGAATCTTGAACAATGCCTGGTACCTTGCAAGTGCAAAAAAGCATTCGAAACTGATCCATGTCCAGGGGTTTATTGCCAGATCTATGTACAGCCAATTTTTCTCTGTAAGATAATTAGTATGTAAGTTATTGAAGCTAAATGGATAAGCATAGATTTATAACCAGGATCTAAGCAAATGCTATATTTCAATATGTTTCAATATTATATATGAAAAGCCTATGATGTCTTTCCATATAATGTGACATAGACAAGGCACTCATCATTAAGCTTCTTGGAAGAGAAGCAAAACATCTTCAAAGAAAAATCAAAGTTCATTTGCCTCTTGAAAAAGCACCTTTAGGACAACTATAACCTAGATAACTGAGAATCTCCATAGACCAGGGGTGGGATTCAAAATTTTTAACAACCAGTTCTGTGGGCATGGTTTAGGTGGTAGGCATGGCTTGGTCATCCTGTGACTGGGTGGACATGGCTTGATGGTCATGTTATTGGCTGGGTGTGGCCAACTCAATATTGCTCACATCAAGGCATATATCTCCTCACCTGGCCTCTCATGACTGTGGGGGTGCTGCAACAGTTGTAAGTTTGAAAAATGGACATAAGTCACTTTTTTTCAATGCCATTGTAACTTTGAACAAGCAAAGTACCAGCAAAGGAGGAGAAAAAAACTCCAGAGATGTTCCTGAAACAGGAAATCTAGTCCTGCCAAGAATGTAATAAGGGTTAATGGAGAGGCAGTTTCTGTAAGCAAACCAGAATGTTTCCTTCCTGCCTTCCTTACAGGATGAGGCCAGTAATTTCTTCTAACAACCGGCTCTCTGAACTGCTTAGAATGTTAACAACCAGTTCTAGCGAATAGGTGCGAACTGATAGAATCCCACCCCTACCATAGACATTCAAGTCACAACTATTTATTCTTTTAAAAATACTACAGAAATGCTCACTATACTCTCAGGCTATTATGCTAATACATAATTAAAAGTAGTGGCACTTATTTCAGAAACTTTAATTTCAAAGACGACAGGTTTTTTTCCCTATTAGAGTTCCAATGGTTTAATTTTGTAGATGTTTAAAATAAATGTGAGTTTTTGGAGACCTGCACCAATTAACCAGGTATAAAATTCTACTCTAAACTTATGACAGCAATATTAACTCACAATAACATGACAAATCATTGTATGTAACTGTTGTAATTTTGTATTTCTTACTTTCTTATTTGTTCCCAGAATTTCAAGGTGTACCAAACATTTATGCCTGTTCTTTCTAGCTGAGTCCCTTCTTTAATTGGCCAATAATGTTCAATATAGGGGCCTGGTCCTCCAAAATTGTGATAGATTTGTGTTGGTAAACGGGTTTCAAGATAGGCCACATTCAGCCACCATTCTTCCAACTGAAAAGAAAAAGCAATTAACAGCAAAAGAAATCCTTAATTTGATTATTTGTTAAAGTTCAGGTTCTATCCCACAGTTGACATTAAAAGCACAGCAGAAAGCATTTGGTACAACAAAATGTTACATATATGATGTTCAAACAGCGACCCTTCATCCTACACTTCAGAACAGATATGAAATCAAGTAAAACTTAAAATAAGTTCAGATCTGTTTAAAGGAAAATATTTCTAGTGAGACTTGCTATTTATAAAAGCAAAGTTTGCTATTGAATTAAATTCTGCTAATGTGCTTTTTCCTCTCTGACATTCACTATCATAAGGACTAGAACTGAGACAGGACTCTATTCAGACAAGGCTTGTTGAAATACTACAGTAACTGCAGTGGCTGGATTATAATAAATAAAGCCTGGCTTACATATGTCAATTGCAAGTTCACAAACATGTTAAGTCAAACTAACAAGCCCACATTATGTAGTGTGTGAACACTGTCAATATATTCTTATTACTATACATAGTGACTGGGAAAAATGGCTTTCTAAAAAGCATACCCAATTTCTCTTCACTGTAGCCCTTTCAAGTAATTTTTTATGCAGCTCCTTTCCAATGCCATTCTCAAATCTTCTGACTATGTCTCGAGTTCTTTGATACTCTTCTTGATTTAGGAAAGGTTTCACTGCACAATATAAATGATTGAAAATATGTTTTAAACACATTTACTTCTCTATTTCAAGTGGCATTAAAGCTTCAACTTTACTATAAAACAAATTTCAAATAAACAAAACTTCTAGAGATTGCATATCATTCGAAATTTATTTCTAGCTCTCAATAGAAATAGATTCAGGTCATATAGGTAAAGGTTTCCCCTGTCCAGTTATATCTGACTCAAGAAAATGGTGCTTATCTCCATTTCTTAGCCAAGGGATGTCCAAAGATGTTTCCATTGTCATGTGGTCAGCATAAATATATGCCACAGAACGCTATAACCTGGTTCTTTCCACCAAAATGGTACCTATTTACCTAACTGTATTTGCACTTTCGAACTACTAGGCAAGCCAGAGCTGGGTCAAATAATAGAAGCTCACCTATTTCACAGGTCCTGAACCCAAACTGTCAACTTTCCAACTGACAAGCTCAGCATTTTTTCTTTTCTAACTGTTTTGTAAGATAAACATTGCAACATGAACATGTACTATATGTCAGTTAGCTCCTTAACAACTGAAAGTTTGCTTTCTAAAACTAAACTGGAAACCTGCCCCATAAATCCTATTTTAGCCAGCATTTCTGAAGTGGTGTAGGGTTTCCTATCTAAGCAGGAAGACCTCGAATGTCCCTTCCAATTCTGTTATTCTAATATGTGTTCAATTAGCAAATTCCCATTCAGGACTCTACAGATATGAGGTCAAATGAAAGAATGTGTTTGGCGCACATTATGAAACACAGAGATCTTAGAAATCTGGAGAGGATTGTTTATAGAGCGCATATATCTTTACCAGCACAGATTAACAGCTTTTAGCAACAGCTGGAACAAAATTTGGCAATTTTCCATTTACAACAGTTAGAAATTAAAACCATCTTAGGTTTAAAATAATTAATTTCCAACTTTTCATAACAATATGTTGCAAGAATTCACATGCTTTGCCATTGCAAATCTTAGACTATGACAAAATGACTTCATTTTGGGCCTTCACTAAGGGCCAGCTTAGTCTAGTGGTTAAAATCCCACACTAGAAACCAGGAGACCAGTTCTAGTCTCTCCTTGAGCCTGAAAACCAGCTGGGTAAATTTGGGCTAGTGACTCTCGCTCACCTCGCAGGGCTGTTGTTGTGAGGAAAATAGGAAGAGGAAAGAGGATTAAGAATGGTCACTCTCGAGTCATTACAAACATATTAAAACAATTTTAATATTAAAATATTTTTTTAAAAAATCTGAATTAAGTTTCTTTGCATAGAGAATGGAGTTGAAATTGTTATCTAACATTATAGGGTAAAACCCACTTTTCAATTGAATTTTTAATTGCAGAGTCTATATAAAAATTAAATAAAAAATTGTGCAAGAATACATTCCTGAAATTAAGACAGTGGGATTTCCTGTGATGATACAGTTAAGAAATGTGAAAGTGTTCTCATATATTATTATCAGCCGCAGAAGGCACAGATCTATAGAAAAGATGGCTAGTTTCCTCCGCAGCCATATTCTAGATATAGAATCAAAAGCAATCTTCAAGTCAATGAAAGCATTATAATATACATACCTGCATCAAGGTATTTTGTTAGGGATTCATCAAGAGGAGGAACAGGCAGTGAAGGCAAGGAATTCTGGTATTGAAATGTACTTTCTTCAGAAGAATCAGTTAACTGGTTTTCCATTATGTTGACCTATGGCAAGTAATAATATTTTTCATTTTGACATTTGTATTACTGCAATTTATTTATCTTTTAGTCTTTACATCATGAATATTTATGTATAACAAAACAGGAAGAAAAGTTAATTTATCTTTATATTGCTTTCATGCTCCATCTCTTCAGCTTTTTATACAATAATTAAAATTTGCTTTAATTCTATTAGTGTTTAATATGGACTCAGTTACAGTGGCAATGAATGCATTGTTAGTAGACTTGAAAGAACACGTCCACGAGTTAGATCATATTTGAGAAAATCTAACTATGTACAGGTAATTCCTGGGTTAAAATGTTTCTTTAGTGACTGTTCCAAGTTACACGATAAGTGTTCCCTAGTGTTTATGAACAAATCCCAAAATTATGAATATTGCAGTAGCATAGCCATTTTTCACTCTTATGAATGACCAGAGGCTCTGCAATGTTCACCCCGCCTATTCCCCCACCCAGGTCTTCACAGGCATTTCACCTGAAGTGGGAGACTCACCTTACAAAGATCTCCTCTCTATCATAGTTTCTTTGCTTGCATTCACAGAGAACAGAGACCTAACATACCGCAAGATCACACGAGATCAATGGCATGAGATCTCGTGCTACTGATCTCATGTAATCTCACATTTTAGGTCTCTATTCTCTGCTAATTGAGGCCAGGACATCTGCAGTTGGAAGGAAGGCTTTGGTCCTTCAGGCCTTCCCTCCATTTGCCATTTCCTTTCCAAAGCTGGAGGGAGTTTGCGTTCTTGTAGGCTTTGGCAGCTCTTTGCAAAAAGCCTTTGTTGGCACCAGTGGAGCTTGGAAGGAGCAGGTGCATCCCTCCAAAGCCCTGTTTCTATTGGTAAAAGCTTTTTGCAAGGGGTTGCCAAAGATCACAGAGACGCAATCCTCAAGTGCTTTGCTGATGAGAAAGGCTGTGTGTGATTTTCCAAGGATGCTTTCTCGCTGGAGATCAGCTTGACAAGGCCTCCAGTCCAGCCCCAAAAGGCTGCTTTTTCAGCACCAGAAGCCTCTTCAAGCCATTTGCTGACAAGAAAAGAGGAAGCAGGCAAAGAAACAGGCTGAAGAGACAGATTTTCATAAGTAAGTCACCCAGCGAAGTAGGATGGGAGGGGGATCAATTGTGGGGACCCCAGGGGAGGGAGAATGAGGTATTTGAGGGTCGGCGAGGCTTTGGGTGGTCTGGAGTAGATGACCTGTCCTTTCACTAGGCCCCCTATGGCCTTTCCCACCCTAAGATACTTCATGTGCACTTAACAAGCTGCACATTCACTCACACATTACACTAGTGTGGGCAAAAACAGGGACTTCAAGATACAATATTCACTTCCCTGAATTCTCAAGTTACGGAATGGACAAGTTCCATTACATTTGTAACTAGAGGACTACCTGTAGTCACTAGGAGTCAAAAATTACTTGATTGCACATAGTCATAATTAATCATCTTTAACAGTGTTGTGTAGGATCAGACCTCTACATCTACAATTAGCAGTTTCAAGAAAACAGACAATACTTTAAAATTTTAGAAGACTATATGTTAAATTATTATAGAGTAATAATGTGCACATTCTGGTTTTTGTCTCCAAGTCATGTGCCACATAATCAAATTAAGGATGTGCCATAGTGTTTTCAGCAATATATTGCATTTATATCATAAGAAACCTTTGACCCAATTCTCCCCATTCCCTTTGTTAAGCAGCAATGCACTCAACAGCCCTACCCAGTTTCACTGCTGCTTATCATGGCACATTAAAAGTTCAGGTGGACTTTTCCAGAAGAATTAGGAAATGCACCTGCGATGCTACAGCTGAACATAACATTGCTGCAATGTAAAGAGGGGAAAAACACACATGCACACAAAAAACCCCACCTACTAAGATTGGTGTTCATTTAAAGCTCCTCCACTTTGTGCCTTCCAAACAGATTAATCTTTAACTGCCCATCCTGGTTTAGGATGAGGATTGTTGAAAAAAAAACACACCTGAAATGCCTCATATTGAAAAATGCTATTTCAGTATAAACCCCACCCACCCATGCCCAACTGATCTCACGAACTTTTAGGGAATTGGTTCAGGAGAAAGTTTCTTAAACTTGTTTTCTCTCAGGATCCCTTTCCCACTTTTAAAAATTATGAAAAAATTCCAAATGAGCTTTGGTTTGCATGGGTTATATACCATTGATATTTACCTTATTAAAAATTAAAACTGACCCACATTTGCTGCCTTTTATTTTATTTGTCAAGCGATTACAAGATAACAGGTATAAGTATAAACATAGTTTTGAATATATGAGATAAGATACAAAAGAAAAATAAAAGAAACAATAGGACAGGGAAGGTAGGCATATTGGTGCGCTTATGCACGCCCCCTACAGGCTTCTTAGGAAAGGGCTGAGATCAATAGTAGACAATCTAAGGTTAAAGTTTTTGGGGTTTGGGGAAAAAACCAGAGTCAGGTAGAGTATTCCAGACACTGACCACTCTGTTGCGGAAGTCGTATTTCTTGCAATCTAGTTTGGTGCGGTTTACCACTTCTCACGACTGTTTAATGAGATATTAATTTTGATTGCGAAGCCCACAGGAGGAAAGGCTCTTCAGGGGGAAGGGGGGACTCGAATGCTAGCATTATTTTAAAAAAACAAACAAACCCACTACTCTACTCCATAAGGGAAACTCCCATATTATTAAGGCAAGCTGTGCCCGAGGTCCTAGTCGCGAGTCCTTTATAGCTAGTTCTTCCAAGGTAAATATGTATCAATGGAAGAGAGCTAAGTTTTTTAATTTAGTTAAGTTTCTATTTACTCAACAACGCCCAGCGTTTTTCTATGTACTTTCAGTCTTCGTGCAAAGCGTTTTTTTGCCTGCAACAAACCGAAGACGCTCTACCAGGTGCAGTCCCCAGAAGCTGGCAAGCGAGAAAAGTGGAGTAATAAAGACCCTCCCTTCAGCGAAAGGGGCCCTGGAAAACTAGGGCCGAGAACAGGGGAGAGGTTCCCTCCCCCCCAAGCCGAAGGCTTTCCCCGCTCGCAAGTCCCACTCGCAGTTTGCCGCTTCTCGGGAAAGCCCCCCACCCCAACCTCGTCGTCAGACCCCGCGGGCTGCTCAAAGGTCCCCCTCACCTTGTCTCCTGTCCCGCACCGCGCTCGTCAAGTCTTCTCCGAGTCAAAATCGGGGCTGAAGCAGAAGCAAGCGACTCCTCCCTTTCTCCTCCTCCACTTCTGCGTTTCGTTTAAACTCACGCGAAAGGAAGGCGAGGAGGAAGCACCGACTAGCGGCCAGGCCTTCTTTGGCGAGACCAAAAAGGCGCGTGCGGGGAGGACTTTCAAAGTTTCTCCACTGCCCACGGAGGTTACGGATGCCGTGCTCTCGGCTTTAGTGGCCTGGATGGGGACTAGGGTTTAACTGCGACCCTCACTCTGCCCAAGGCAACGTTTTCCATTCTGGCTAACTTTAAGATGTGAAAGACTCCCAACTCCCTGAATTCTCCAGTTAACGCGTGCTGGCTGAGGGATTCTGGGAGTTGAAGTTCCTATATCGTAAAAGTTGCTTAAGTTGAAAAACATTGCCCAACCTATTAGGTAGTTTCAATCAGGAATTGACAAGTCCGATTCTTCTAATTTTAAATTCTGTCAGGTGACAGGCTACCTGCAATCTATCTCTGCAAAACAAGCAAGCGCCATTCTCACTAGAGAGCGCACACGTTTGGATTCTCCAGTAGTGTTAAAATTAGGAAAGCTTGGATCTTGGAGAATCACAATTTCAGCTGGCGTCCACCAGTTAAATAAATATATCCACCTGCACAAAATCACTACTGTTCTGTATGGAACTTGGTAGGTTCCAAGTACTTCATTCTGATTGGCTGAAAAGGCTACCTATGGATTGGTTTGCTAAGAACCAATCCGGAAAGCCGCCAAACGGCGGGAAGAGTTAAATAACTGTCATTGGCCACAAGCCGGCAAGCTAGCCGCTTTTAAAGGGCTGTCGCGGCTTGGGCCATGTTCCATTTTCTTTTACCTAGTGGTTTGAAATAAAGAGTTGTTATTTGGAACCCGGTTCTCCCGCACTTCTTCCGGACGGAACACTGGCGATGAAGGTGGGATCGTCATAGAAGCAGAGACCGAAGCACGTGGCGATCTGAACCGAGCAAAAGAGATGGCTGGTAACAAACACACTGTCGCACCCTTCAATCCAGATGTAGAGGATATGGGAATCGTATATCGATCACTTTCTTATGTTCTTGGAAAGCAATGAGATGGAAGAAATCTCGCGATCAAAGGAAGAGGGATGTCTTCCTTACACACTGCGGATCCCGGCCGTATTCAAAATGGCGGAAGGGTGCTGGTGGAACCCAGAGATGTCAAGGAGATGACCTGGTCTGACCTGAACCGAATGCTCCGAAACACACTAGCACCAGGTGGTCTCAAATCTCATCAAAACGACATGAATTTTACAAAAGGACCAGAAGGAGGATGAAACCATGGCAGGACTTTGTGGCGGCCTTGAAGACACATTGGGAGGGCATGTGAATTTCAAAACATGGATGAGGCTATGAGAGACCGTGTAGGTCCTCGGCCTGAAAGACTCTACCCTTCAGAGCAAACTACTCAACAGGCGAACATAACCGTGGCCAAGGCCATTGCTAGGCAACCGCCGCTGAAGCAGCAAAAAAAGTCAGCAGCCACCATGAGACAAATGAACACAGTTCCCAACCTGCTGACCCAAACGAGGGAGAAGAAGGCAAGCAAAAGGAGGAAAGAAACAGCCCACAGTGACCAACTCACCAATCGAGGACGTTGAAACCCAGAGTAACACCGAAGACAATGATGAAGAAGTCCATAGACTCTATTCAGATAGAAAATGGTTGCAAAAAGAGAAGAATTAGCTGGAATTCAATGTGCGGGCTGCGGGAGGCAATCACCCGCAGTCTGAATGCAGATTCCTCGACACAATGTGCCGGGGCTTGTAATAAAAGGGGCACATCGAAAGGGTCTGCCGCCAACAAAAAGAGCTATAGTCCAAAAAGATTGCAGCAGCACCCCCCCCCCAGACACGACAAAAGACAAGCCAGCAACCACTGGAACTGTAATATAAAAGAACTGGTGACAGAGAAGAAAGGCATCAGACAGTCACCTTGATGCGATGCCAGGGCAGAAAGTGGGAAGAAGGTTCGGATAGAGGTGAGCATTGAGGGAGACCCTGCGAGATGGGAGGTCGACTCAGGGTCATTCTTATCGATGGTATCTGGAATACCATCCGGAGGCCTAATTCCAAACATGAAGCAGAAAGAACTAAAGAAACAAAAACTTGTGCTAAAGACTACCAGGGAAATCGATCCCTGTAATTGGCCTTGGACATTTTTTAGTTGAATTTAAAAACACGCGGAAGTCTTGCCCCAACTATCGTCGACCGTGATTGCGCCTCTGGAATTGGAATGACCGGTATCAACCGCATCACTACTACCAACTGGGAGGAGAGCCTACTCCACGTAATTCCAAGATTGTATTCGACGGACTCTAGGCAAGTACCAGGGGACCCCAATCTTATTTAGCCTCATCCGAAAATAAGCCCTCATTCGCCTTAAAGGCCAGACGCGTTCCATTCGCGCTTAAAGCAAAAAATTGACAAACAGCTGAATAAGTTATAGCGCAAGGGGTTTTAGAACCAGTCGACCACGCCAAGTGGGAAACCCCTATTGTAACACCGGTAAAAGCCAGATGGGTCAGTGCGCATCTGCGGAGACTATAAGGCAACCCTGAACCACGCGCTCCAACGAAGCGCATACTTAGTGTCAGTAGGCAACATTTATTGCACTCGCTAGGGGAGAAAAATATTTGCAAAACTTGACCTAGCACAAGCTTATCAGCAACTACCCGTTGATCCAATAACAGCCAGAGTACAAACAATAGTAACGGCATAGAGGGGCATTCAAATGTAACCGCCTCCAATTCGGGTTAGCGTTGGCCCCAGGCGTTTTCCAAAGCCTCATGGAACGCCTACTAAACGAATCAAAGTATCGTCCCATACTTCGACAATGTATGGGTCTCAGCAAAAAACACCAGCCAGCTAGAGACCAGGCTAAGAGAAGTCTTAACTCGCTTTAGAAAATCAGGCCTAAAAGTCAAGAAAGAGAAATGTGAACTGGGCCACAAAACCGGTGGTTGATTCTTTGGCTATTTAATCAATGAGCGTGGCATTCACCCAACTGAAAAATAAGGTGAAGGCTATCAAAAACACTCCCAGACCAAGAAACAAAACTGATCTCCAGGCATTCCTATACCTCATAAACTTTTACAATGGTGTTCCTGCCCCATAAGGCGATAATAGCAGAACCCCTACATCGGCTGCTAGATTAAAAAAACCGTTTGGACTTGGGCCACTGGGAACAGAAAGCTTTCCAAGTATTAAGGACCTATTAATGTCAGACACCGTTCTTATCCATTTTAGAAACCACCCTGCACTGACGGTCACCTTGTGATGCTTCACCTTTTGGGTCAGGCGCCATCCTGTTCACCGGCTTCCAGACGGCAGAGAGGCACTGGTCACCTTTTTACTCAAAGACGCTCTCCAAAGTGGAACGCAATTATAGCCAACTTCATCTTTGAAGCCCTGGCAATTGTCACCGGGGTCAAATGATTCCATGAATACCTTTACGGTAGACCCTTTCCTATCGTAACCGACACACAAGCCTCTCCTTGGAATTTCTGGCGGGAAACAAGCCAACCCCAAAACATTCTCTTAGAATGTTCTGTCTCCTAAGAATTGACGAGCGCGGTCTGAATTCCTCGCTGGCCTATTCCTAACACGCTAACTCCACAGACCCGGAAAAAGCCCATTCTTGCACGCCGATGCTGCCTGAGCTGTTCCCGTTGCCCATCACAGAGACGACCCTGCTCCAACTACCTCCACATTCCAAACTGGAGACCTGGCCGGAGCTACCGCTGACTTTCAGCCGACGTCATGAGAGCCACAGCCAAAGACCCTTTGACAGCGCGTATACTGAACTGGGAAGTAAAGGCTGGCCGGAGGAAAATAAAAAAACTGAGTGCTTTATACCTTATCCATGCGCAGACAGACCGACTCTGTCTATCGAAAAAGGGTGCATTCTTATGGGGTGACAGGTGGGTAGTAATTCCCACAGCAGCCTCCAAAGAAACTGTCCTAGGCATGGTTGCATGGGTCAATTCGGCATAGTCAAGATGAAACCTTGGCTAGGAGTACGTCTGGGTGCGCCCAGGGCTGGACAAAGACATTAAGAACGCTGGGCTGCAACATGCCATTGCCTGTCAGAAAGCAAGCCTACCCCCCCCCCCCCACAGGCACCTATATAGACTGGAAACTTCCCCAGGGCCGTGGATTCTAGGGTTGCACATTGACTTTTGCAGGCCAACGAAGGGAAACACCTTTTATTGATTGTGTCGATGCATACTCGAACTGCGTTGGAAGTCCCATCCTCATGGCTTCCACAACCACGAGGCTGTCATTGAAACAGCTCGACAAACTATTGTGATGCACGGCTACCAGATGTAACTGGTTTCGGACAACGGGCTCTAGTTTACCACTTCTGCAGTTCAAAACATTACCTGGCTGCCCAGCGGTGTCCGTCGATGCCATAAACTGCGCTGGCCTATCTTGGCTGCAAATGCAGGCGTCACGAACGCACTGATGTAGATATACTAAGGGCCTGGAGAGATATGGACAAATGGGGACATGCAAAGAGAACAAAACAACCGTTTACTAACATTGACATATTTTTACCCCTAGTAGCACTACAAATAGCACCGCTTGAATCTATAAAATGGGATATAAAGAAAAGAAACTACATCCCTACCTGGCAAGATTAGACCCCACCCTATACATGAACAAGCCCCTGAACTCCTCTAGCAAATACGTACCTTCAAAACGGCAACCTGGTCTTTGAAACCAAGAACCTTACCGGGGACCCCTATGGCATGCCAGCCACCATCACACAAGTCACAGGCCCCCGGTTTCTACCGACTATCGCTAACGATGGGAGGGAATGAAGCGACACATAGACCGCTTCATGTCCGCGCAATCCCGAAAGAAAAAACCATCCACAGGGAATGAACAAATAATAAATTCTGACGAAAAACAACCAAGGGGGGAAGTACTAATTAAATAAAAAAGGATGAGACAATCCTCCCTAACAAGACTACAAACTCTCGCAAATATGACAAATCTAAACCAAAGAAAAAGAGCACTCACGCTTTAGATGAAACCCCAAGAAAGAAATCCAGGAGCAGGAGAACGAAGCGAGGCCTTTCCTGGAAAGGTAGCAGCAGGGCGCAGCTCAACCCAAGCCGGCTAAACCAGGAGGAGCGGCAGAGCCATCTCTCTGCCTTGAGGACTTCAGGGCGCTAGGAGCGGCATGGCTGTCACTTCAAGGTCTCCTTACAGGAGCGTTAGCTGCCATGAAGAAGGTTGGTGAGACAAGCAGCAATCCTGTTCGAACAGCTTGAAGACCAAAAACAAGAAATGGAACCACGCTAGGTCAACTTAGAACTAGGAAAAGCCCCACCTACCTGTGTGGACTACGTCACCCACGTTGGACTGAACTAAAGGGGGAGGGTGTTCTGCTATGGAACTTGGTAGGTTCCAAGTACTTCATTCTGATTGGCCGAAAAGGCTACTTATGGATTGGTTCGCTAGGAACCAATCCGGAAAGCTGCCAAACGGTGGGAAGAGTTAAATAACTGTTACTGGCCACAAGCCAGCAGGCTAGCTGCTATATAAAGGGCTGCCGCGGCTTGGGCTATGTTCCGTTTCTTTACCTCGTGGTCTGAAATTAAGAGTTGTTGTTTGGAACCCGGTCTCCCGCACTTCTTTCCAGACAGAACAACTACAATTTGAGGATAAGTGGTCCCAAGCTTTATTCTATTTATTATACACATTTATATGGCACCCAACTAACATGTGACTCTGGGTGGCTTATAACATTGAAACTCCACAACAGATACTCCACTCTCCCTTCATAGCAGCAGCATTGAAATTATTACTTATGCAAATTTATTTCAAAAAAAAACTGGCCACAGAATCAAAGTTAAAGCATTAATAGGAATACTAGATGCCCATAAAAAGTACATATAGTCCTCAATCTATGATCATAAACGTGCCCAAAATTCCTGTGCTCAATGAGGCAGTAACTGAGCTGCGCCTCATTTTACAAACCTTTTTTGCCACAGTTGTTAAGGGAATCATTGCAGTTAAGTTAATCTCGCAGTAACTAAGTGGATCTGGCTGCCCCAGTTGATTGTGCTTGTCAGAAGCCAGCTGGGAAGATTACAAATGTTGATCATATGATCCTGGGAAAGTGGAACTGTCCCAGTAGCCAAGTGCTAGTAGCCAAGCACTGGAATTTTGACCACATGACCATGGGGATGTAATGGTAATGAGCAGAGGTGGTATTCAGCAGGTTCTGATCAGTTCTAGAGAACTGGTAGTGAAAATTTTAAGTAGTTCGGAGAACCGGTAAACACCACCTTTGACTGGCCCTGCCCCCATCTATTCTCTGCCTCTTGAGTCTCAGCTGATTAGCTGGGTCTTCTTTTGTTGCCCTCCACAGGAGAATGGGGTTGGAAAGCAGGTTAGAGTACAGTACTGAAAGCTACTCCTACTGCAATTTGGCAGATCGAATCCCACCAGGCTCAAGGTTGACTCAGTCATCCATTCTTCTGCAGTGGGTAAAATGAGGACCCAGATTATTAGGTGCAATATTTATTTATTTATTTATTTTTATTTATTTATTTTGTCAATTGCTTGCAAGATAATAGGTATAAGTAAAAACATAGTTATGAATACGGGGATGCATATAACAAAAATAAAAATAAAAGAAATAATAGGACAGGGAAGGTAGGTACGTTGATGCGCTTATGCACGCCCCCTACAGATCTCTTAGGAAAGGGGTGAGGTCAATAACAGACAGTCGAAGGTTAAAGTTTTTGGGGTTTGGGGAAGAAACCACAGAGTCAGGTAGAGTATTCCAGACATTGACCACTCTGTTGCTGAAGTCATATTTCCTGCAATCATGTTTGATGCGATTAACCTTGAGTTTGCATCTATTGTTTGTTTTTGTGTTGTTATGGTTGAAGCTGAAGTATTTATTGACAGGTAGGACATTGCAATGTATGATTTTATATACTATACTTANCTGTATTCAAGTATTGGTCTAGCAAATGTTTTGTATGCTCTAGTTATTAGTGTAATATTACCAGAGAAAAAGCTACGCAAGATTAGGTTAACAACTCTTAATACCTTTTTTGGCTATGTAGTTACAGCGGGCTCTAGCACTTAGATCATTAGAAATGAGTACTCCAAGATCCTTGACAGAGTTTGGATCATCAGCAAGGTCTTGACGATTCAAGATTAAACCAAAAGCGTCGTAGTTCGAGGTTTCCTAGGTCAGTACAATCAGTGATTGATTCAATTTTTTTTTACTACCTGTTCTCCAGAAGTGGTCAGAATCTGCTGAATACCACCCCTGAGTAGAATGCATAGAATTTGGCACAAGGATATCTTAAATTTCAGTAATATAATATTAAAAATAAGAATCACACTGGATCAATTTAATACTTGTCAACATTATACCAGTCACTATTATACTGCAAGTATGAGAAATTATTTTAAAAGTAAGTAATCTTTTATAAATGAGAATCACACTTCTTTTATTTTAATAACTATATTTCTTTAAAGTATGGACCAAGATGAAATAAAAGAAGAAAGTTATTTCTTCACTTGCCAGGTGTTTAGAATCTCTCAAGTCTTGCTTTCTATTGTTGTATTCCCTGCCTACATAAAATATTTAAATATATTTCATCATATGCTTAATTTAAGATTCAAGAAAAAGACAACATTGTAACATTGCAAAAGTGTTTTCATGATGTAATGTGTGTAAAATAAGATAGTAAACAAAGCCTGTATTCTTTAAGTATCTGTTACAAAGTCATAGAAGAAATTTTGTCTGGTTTTGGTTTAAAATGTTAGAAGAATAATTTGGAGTTCCAAGTTTAGCCGAGGTTGTGCAGGAGCAAATCAAAATGACATTTATTTGGAAATAAAGATTTATTTATTCCACAAAGTAAAGAGGTTTGCCTATGGGGATAGCTACAGAGAAAATGGGGTATAGAGAAGTTGTTTTATAGGTAGACTGTACTTGGTGTGGGTTGAGATACATGTTATTTCTAGTGTGTGACACTTGAAGGGCATGAATTTGTATACATATTGACTTGGAGAGAAGGCTAATTAAATCAAACAATGTAGTTTGAATCTTTTCATTTGAATTGTGACCATTATTGATGGAGTTCAAAAACCAGTCATTTCAGTGTGCAAAGATGTCTGACGACATCCGTAGCGTTTATTCATTTTATATGGTTTTCCACAAGTAGCAAAAGGCAACATAGATACAGCATTAGGATTGGTGAATCCCCCCCATCAATTCTTAAGAATAGAGGTGATGTTAGTAAGGTGAGATCACTGTACCAGGTATGGGACTCACCAGCCCGAAATAGGGAGTGAGATCATGCAAAAAGCAAAGAAGCCCCCCGTAGGTATTAGGCACAGCAGTATGCTGCGTGCACCATCTACGGGATTTTAATTGCTACTACACATAATTATGTTTACATTGTGTTAATTGAGTTTTGTATTTGCTTGTGTGTAGGATCCAGTCTGGGTCATCTTGTTTTGTGTTGGTTGTGTGTATCTACAATTTGAAGTGGTTTTTTTTTTTAAACAAATTTTATTGATTTTACAATTAAAAAAAAAA
>BHFT01003769.1:0-36096 GCA_004320025.1 Laticauda laticaudata | reverse complement strand
AGTTCGTTGCTTTCCAAAAACATAAGAAAGCGATCGATATACGACTCCCAATCCTCCTCATCAGGATTGAATAGTGCAGGTGGTGCGTTATTACCAGCCATCTCTCTCGCTCGGTTCAGATCACCGCGTGCTTTGATCTCACTCTTCTACGATGATCCCATCATCGTTGCCAGTGTTCTGTCCAGAAAGAAGCACGTGAGACCGGGTTCCAACAATAAACTCTTTTATTAAACTTGCTAAGCAACAGTAACGGAACAACAGCCCAAGCTGCGACAGCCCTTTTTATAGTGGCTTGCCCATGGCTTGTGACCAATAACACCGCTTTAACTGTTCCTGCCATTTGTCGGGTTAACCGGATTGGTTCTGTAACAACCAATCCGCGAATGGCCTTTTCGGCCAATCAGAATAGGGAACTTGGAGCCTACCAAGTTCCATACAGAACAGGGAGAATGCTAAGATAGTTGGTGGATTTTATAAAAAAAGCTAGATTTGCAAGTAGTCCCCAATTTACAATCACAATTGATAACAGAATTTCAGTTGCTAAGCAAGGGGGTTGTTCAGCAAGTCATGCCCAGTTTCATGAGCTTTTTTGCCATGGTTGTTAAGCAAATCATTGGAGTTTTTATGTGAACTGTACAGTTGTTAAGTGAATCCAGCTTTGCTCATTTATATTGCTTGTTGGAATCTGGCTTGAAAGCAGGGGTGGTATTCAAGAGATTCTGACCAGTTCTAGAGAACCGGTAGCAGAAATTTTGGATAGTTCGGACAACCAGAAAATAGCACCTCTGACTGGGGATTTTACAGTATCCTTCCCCTGCCATGCCCACCAAGCCACGCGCACAGAACTGGTAGTAGCAAAATTTGAATCCCATCACTGTTTGAAAGTTCACAAATGACAATCACATAACCCTGGGATTCTGCAATTATCATTAACACATGCTGGCTATCAAGGGCCCATATTTTGATCACATGACCATGAGGATGCTGTGACAGTGGTAAGTGCAATGACCAATCATAAATCACTTTTTTGTTGTTATAACTTTAAATGGATGGTTGCAAGTTGATAACTATCAGTTCAGGAAGTCAGGGTTGGTTTTTTGGTTTTTTTTTTACATCTATCAGTCTTTGTTTAAAGAGAACAATCCTGCCACTAAATCATTTCCCAAACTGTGAGGTGTCCGTTACTTGGGGTGGTACCAGTGGTGGTATTCTACTGGTTCAGCTGAACTGGTAGCTCTGAGGATAATCTCTTAGTAAACCGGTTCACTCCGATGATCAGCTATTGGCCCCTCCTACCTACCCTGACTCTTTACTCCCTTTATTTCCTGGTTTTGAAGCTCAGCTGCTTCACATGGCACAGTAGATTGCAGATTGCACATCAGCTGTTGAAAACACAGGGAGAGTGCAGGATTGCAGGAGAAGGTCAGTATCAAACTCTCTATGTGTGCACAAAGTGCACCCTCAAAACCAGTGATAACCACTGGGTGGTAGAGTACAGGAAAGGCATGAAGAACTTTTTAGTTATTTTGTTAAAATAAATTCACCTTTCCCAATGTTTCATTGTATTGTTTTAATTTTTCATTTGTTTTCATTTGGGTGTTTGGAGTTTAAGAGACCTGTCTATGTTAAGTTAAGTTCTTACCAGTTAATGAATATTTCAGCTTTAATCACTATAACACAAGAGCACACAACAGATATAAACTAAATGTAAACTACTCCAAACTCGATTGCAGGAAGTACGATTTCAGCAACAGTGTGGTCAATGTCTGGAATTCACTATCTGATTCTGTTGTCACCTGCTCAAATCCCCACTCCTTCACCCTCAAACGAACCTCTATTGACCTCACCCCATTCCTCAGAGGTCCATAAGGGGCGTGCATAAGCTCACAATCGTGCCTATTGTCCCTGTCCTATTGTCCCCAATTATTAGTTCCTATTTCTTGTATTTAAACAAGTAGTCGCCAACTGGTGGGCCACAGAGGAATCTCACCCCCAGAGCACCCCCTCGAAGTAATTAATCCAGGTGGTGCAGAAACATAAGGCTGCGCCACTGACATGGCCTGTGGGAACCTTCCCACCCACTCACTCCTTACCTGGCAAACTTGCCTGCTAAATTGCTATTTTTCCTTTTTCTGACCATCAGCTGTTCTGCTGTGCCAGGAGATTTAGATTAGCTAGAAATCAGGAAATGTTTGAATTTATTTCAAGCTAGTCTTTAGATCTTCAGTTTTGCTTTTAAGCACAGCCGAACCTCCCTTAGGACTGAAGGTTCTATTATTCAGTGCAGACTCACAGCAAGCAAATTATATGTGACAGACTCAGGTAGCCGATGGCAGATAGATAGATCACTGAATGATTCTGTGAGCAACTCAATCTGCCTGCCTGCTTTGCCTGATTTGGGGTAAAAGTTGATCTTTTTTAAAATAAAAAGTTCCATATTCACATACATGGTGTGTTGTGAGTTAATTTTGTGAATTTCCTTGTTAGCAAATTTTATGTGACAGACTGAGCTAGCCAATAGCAGATAGATAGATCACTGAATGATTCTGTGAGCAACTCAATCTGCCTGCATGCTTTGCCTGATTTTGGGTAAAAGTTGCTTTTTTTTAAATAAAAAAATTCAATATTTATACAAATATTTAAAATCTTTATATACAAGCCATGCCCACCAAGCCACACCCACAAATTAGGACACATCCACAGAATTGGTTAATGGTCCCTGGGATATAAAATTATGAGTTTGGTGGTCGTTGAGTTCCAAAAGATTGGTGAACCCTGATTTAAACTTATGTTTATTCTTGTTTCTGTTGTATTATAAGCTTTTGAAAAATAAATAAATAAAATAAATAAGTAAAAATAAATAAGATAACCTTAAAGGCAGGTTTAATAATAAATAGTTGAGGTATCCTTCTGGTAAAGAATTCTTTAATTCTCTTGATGTTTTGCCAAAGGCAAAATCTTCTAGTAACAGTAATTTGTGGCAGTCAATGCATATTTAAGAATTTCATCAGAAATACCACAATATTTTTGGTTTTCCTTATGATGCTTCAGGCACTCTCTCTATCCTTCTCTTTCTGTCTCTGCATGGAGAAGGAGAGAGGGAGAGAGGGAGGGAGGGAGGGAGGGAAGGAGAGAGAGATTATAGCTGTGTTTGTCTGGGTTGTCTTCAGGGGTGGGATTCTACCAGTTTGCACCTATTCACTAGAACCAATTGTTGACATTCTAAGCAGTTCGGAGAACTGGTTGTTAGAAGAAATTACTGGCCTAATCCTGTAACGAAGGCAGGAAGGAAACATTCTGGTGTTGCTCACAGAAACTGCCACTCCGTTAACCCTTATTACATTCTTGACAGGACTAGACTTTGTGTGGAGTTTTTTCCCCCTCCTTTGCTAATACTTTGTTTGTGTGGAGTGACCATTCAAAATTACAATGGCACTGAAAAAGTGACTTATGACCATTTTTCACACTTACGACTGTTGCAGTATCCACACAGTCATGAGAGGCCAGAGGAGGAGATGTGTGCCTCGATGTGAGTGATATTGAGTTGGCCACACTCAGCCAATAACATGGCCACCAATCCATGTCCACCCAGTCACATGACCAACAAGCCACGCCCACCACCTAAGCCATGCACACAGAACTGGTTGTTAAAAATTTGAATCTCACCCCTGGTTGTCTTGCTACATACTTATTTTTAAATTAAATTGGATATTGGATATTGTAAGCTGCTGATAGTGTTTTGGAGTAGGGCAACTAGAACAAATGTAATAAATAGATTAAAATATTTTGTAGGAGAAACTAATCTATTTATTTTCTAATTTCACATACAGTGTATATTAAAGTCAGGCCCTGTATCAAATCACAATCTCCTTCTGTTTTAGGGTGTATATATTCACATGAAAATATTACTGTACTTAGGAATGTTCAAAAATTATATGTCAAACAAATAAGGAAGTGTTTAGAAGAAACTAGCAACCAATCAGAACATTTAATATGATTTATATCATAAATCCTCGATGGGCCCTGGCTGTATCTTGGGTTCTTGACTTTTGGTACATCTTGTATATGTATGCGTGTGTATCAGATTCAACTTTTATTCAAGAGATTCAGGTGGGGTTCATATCATTCCCTCCTCCAAATTTTCTCCACAAGGCAATTGGTTAGATTGATAATAGTAACTGTTGCTCAAATATCCAATGAGGTTGCACAATTGAAAGTGGACTTAAATTTGAGAATCTTTGTTTCTAGCCTAATTTAAGCTGTACCCTACACACACATACACACACACACACACACACAAGGGATATTTCATTTTAGTCACAATGTCTTGTAATCACTGTGTTGTGTATTCTCCATTCTAAAATGTCCTTGAGAAAATGTTTCTTTGCCTGATTAGTAGCATCAAAAAGTAGCATCATTTCCATAGCAAATGGAAGTGACATAAGAGTAGGGCAGTTTAGGATTATATAAAGTCCCTGAGTTACATTTCAGAATGAACTTGGAGCTTTATTGTAGATAAAGATTCTTGGCTATATATCCATATTCTTTTCCAGCACAGTCATTGCCATATAAATGAGCTTTACATTTTAACACAAAACTTTTGAGAAACTATACAAGAAATATAACTTCAGCAGAAAATATTACTGTCATTTTTAATAACACAATATATTATTAATACATGAGGGAGACAAATTGGCTGGTGCTAGATCAGTTAAACTGCATATTTTCCTGTCAAAGAAAAAAACAGCATTATAATAGAATTTCTGATATATATGGAAACCTATCTGTCACCTGGTGCTCCATTCAAAATCCAAGAAAGAAATACTTAGACTTCATTAATCAGAGAAAAGATATCTTTTACTGGAAATCAAGTGGTAGCAACAAAAGAATTCTGAATCTGAGAAAATGGGTGCGTAAATCACATATACAAAGTAATGGCAACGTTCCCACCCCTAACAGTTCAATTGGCTCATCCAATTACAAGTTGTGTATATCATCATGTGGGCATCTCCAGGTGGTAATGAGGCCTCTGTCCGTTGACCTTGACATATTTTGATAAAGAGTTGCAGCTGCACATAGCATAGGAGAGAAGCCTAAGCAAGAATCTAACACCCCGCCCCAGCTTATACAGTTCTGTTTTGTAACACCTCCAGTTCACTTCCCATAACCAAATCCCCCCTCCTACCGCCGTTACTTATGACAGCCGAAAGATGCAAAGCAAAGGGAGAAAATCTTGAAGGCTGACACTATCTCTGTAGGTAGATTTTATCAACAGTTGCAGAATTGTTATACTTTATAACATCATATCAATAGACAACTTGATCTGAGCTTGTTTTGATAGTTCTATGTGCCTGCTAAAAAGGACTATTTAGTATCAAATATTAAATTATTTCATAATATGCAGCAATGAAGAGAAAGGGAGGAGAATATAGGATTGACAATAGAAGGCAATTTTTATTTGTATTTTTCAGGAATTGGTACATTCTAAGCTTAAAAAAATAGATGTCATAATATATTCTTTATAATAACTGGCTTAATAGTGAAAGTGATAATTAGGCATATTAAGGTTATTGGCAAAATGTATATTATGATTGCATTATTGCATTATTTTTTCTATTTAGCATATTTTCTACATTTTTGTGGGGGTAGATTATGAGAAGAATTATGGGAAAAGGCAGTAATTTATCTACCCTCCCACCCCATGGAAGCTTCTGAAATCTTTTTGAAATTTGAACAGGTGCTGCCAAATATTTCCAAGGATATTTTTGAGATAATGATGAATAGAAAATTATTTTGAGACAAGAAAGAAGTACATGAAAATCTTTTATTTGAGCAATATATTAATTTGGGCCTTCATAAAGAAACTTCCAGGCCTGATGATGCCTGAATGATATCTACTTCCTTGGCAGCGACAGAAGATGTATTGTACAATTTATACTTCCTATAATTATTGTTATCCACATTTTATATTAATATAACCACATTTTGCCCCACTTGCCATATAGCAAATATTATCTAATAAAAGTACATTTCTTTGACACATTCATAATTTTGTCTTTTCCCATTCTTTTTTCTTTTTCTTTTTAAAATTTATATGAATTGCTATTTTTATTGATTTTGTACAATTTTACCATATATATGCATATATGCTGGTGAAATAATAATTATTGCTGCTGCTACTGCAGCTGCTACAACTGCTATTAAATATCAGACACTAAATTAAGTCCAAATTGTGTTTATTTTGACTCCATTGTCATTAATCTGCTACAAATTCTATAGACTTAAAGCCCATGTCACACCGCCCAACGGATGCAAAAAGGACACAGCGGACGAGCAAAATGTTCCATCCGTTGTTAGTTATCCGCTCTCAAAAGGCAAAAATTTTCATAAAACCAGAGGTGATACACGGACGCGGGGAGGACGCAGGGCAGATGGAAACTGGGATGCAGAAACTGGAGCCTAGTGGATGAAGCAGATGGAGCGGATGGCACATCCACAGGGCTTGCGGGGGGGTCTCAGCAAGCGGACGTGGAACGAAAGAGTGGATGCAGAGCGGGAAGCCTAGCGGATGAAGTGGATGACAGCGGATGCACCAGCGGGATGCCTGGCATATTAATTGGGGGCAGCATGCGGGTGAGAATGCATATGCGTCAGCCCCTGGATATAATGGAAACAGCTCGGATCAGGTCGCCATTCAGAGGAAAGACCTTTGCTGACGGATCGGATTGGTGCCTTGCTGCCCTGCCTGCATGTCTGCCTGCAAGCCCTTGCTGCCAGCCTACATGCCACCCTCCGTGCCAGCCTCCATGCCGCCTTTGGTTTCCTCCAGCCTCTGCCTGCCACCAGCAACCCCCAACCATGTGGAAGCACAGCACACCTCAGCCATCTGCTGCCAGCCCTTGCAAGAGGAAAGGGCTACCAATCCCGCCCCCTGGCCCTCACTCTGGTTCGCTGGGGCTTCTGAAGCATGGCTCGCTCTCTGGGGCTGGGCTTCTGCTGCTTCTGCTTCTGGAGGAGCTTGATGACAAGCCACTCCAGCACCAGCCACTCCCAGCACCTGCACCTTTCACCCCTGAGACTGAGTGACAAGAGAGTGCAAGAGACTCATTTTTTGTCTTATACTTATTGTTAATAAAGTCTAGTTTGATCACACACTTGCTTCAATTTCTTTTTTTTTAATAAGTCTCGCTGGAAACTTTAGAAATGGTTTAAGCCTTTGCATGCAAAAAAAAAAAAAAAAAAAAAATAGCTGGGATGGGTTAAGATAGCTGTGGGATGGGCAGGGATACTGTGGGATGAGTAATAGGCTGTGGGAGGGCTTAGGCATCAGCAGGTGGGATAGATAAACCTCCAGTGCAAGCATAGTTGGACTGTATGGCCAACCCTCCCAGTGCCACAGCCTATTGGCCCTTTATCTATCAAAAATGATATAATCAATCGATCACACATGTCCAACATAAGCACCAAACTCTTATAAACACCCTGTGTCATTGTAGGCCAACCAAACATACATGTGCCCAATCTCATCCGTGTGAATGAGAAAGGCTGAGGGAGCATCATTAAGCATTTACTCATCCTGTCTTGCACTCCACTGCTCCAGCTGGGAGTTGGACCAGTGTTTCTTAAGCGGTTGCGCTGCTTCTTCGCCTCAACGTGCGGCTCCTGTTGGGGCCTTGCCACATCCTCAGTGTTCGATCAAGTTTTTGCCCTTGCTCCATCCCCAGGCTCCATGTCCCATTGACTTGTTGACGGTCCACAAAGCCTGTTCTCAAGAAACAAAAAAAAAAAAAAAATGGCGTAGCGGGTGCGCATGAGATTGTGCGGATGCAGCAAGCTTCCACGATCCTCCTTCATCGGTCTCGGGGCTATCTTGCTATGTTGGTTGAGAAGTACCTGGAACCTGTTGGCCCAGGAATGCCAAATGCGTTCTCCACCACCCGTCTATGCCCTGAAAGCCTGTGAGTTGAAATCCTCTCTTCACGGAGTGAGGTATTTGGAGGTTGGCTTCATTGAGGTAGGTTTGAAGGGAAAGGCGTCATTCCCCAGCGATGAATAGGCCACATCTTGACTTGTGTTGGGCAACGGGTCTGGATCGGGAAGCCCAACCATGAGGTTGCCTTCAGCCCTTCCTTTTTTTTTTGAGGTGACTGCGTTGTTATAACCTGGGCATCTGAAGATGATCCGTTGCCTGAGCACGATGTACATGAACTTGTAGTCAGCCATCGACCATGGCGAAGAGGATATTGCCTGAAGAAGCCCTTGTAGTTGTGATAAGTGGACCCGACATTGGCTGGGTTTCAGGCACAGCTTGCCATCTAAGTGGCTCCAACGGTATGTGTGGGAGTTCCACTTCTAAGATACCACTGCTACTGCAATTTCTTCCTCTTCTTCAGTGGAGGGCCTGGAAGGAGCTCCTTCCTTCTTTCTTCGATTGATGGCCTGCACCACTTTCTCTGACAACAAAGCTGATTGGTGTTGGGTTGCACCCTCCAGGCGTACTGGCACTGCTCCTGTAGGTGGTCCCTGAGGCCAGGCTGGTGCAGAGGTGAGTGCCACCTTGAGGCAAGTTCCATGAGCTGGGCAGAAGTTTGGTGTTTGTCTGTCAAACCGGGTGTCAGGCGCTGTCACACTTCGTCAAACATCGCTGAGGCATCTAATGAAGTTCTGGAATTGCCCGAGTTCTGTCTTCGCTCCTGAGCTCCATCCAATTCAGCTTGTTGTACAGTCTCCGTCCCTCTGCTCTTCTGGTGACCATCTTTGGACCAGTATGTCCTTATTGTGTTGTGTGTGCCTCCTTTCTTCCCCGTAGAGAAGTTCCCACAAGCAGGCCTGTAGATGGTGATTCTCCTGCACTTCGTTCGCATGAGAGAGGATGTGGCTGCTGATATAGGACTTTGTCACAATAACAGTGGACATACTGGATGCTGTGGAAGAGGAAGAGTCCCAAATGAAGGCTACAAGGACGTTCTGCACAGCTTGGCTGCTGTTCTGAAAGTGAGATGCAGGCGAGTTGCTCCCCTTTTTATAGGCAGTGTAGGTGTCCCTTTGCATCCTCTAGGCATCCTCTAGTTATCCTGAAGACATCCTTAATATCCGAAATAGGTCCCCTCTGCGAACGTTTTATCCATTTTAAACGCTTTGTTTCCGCTTGCAATCCATTCTGCATCCGTTCTGCATCCGTTCCGCGTCCATTCCGCTTCCTCCCTGCGTCTGAGCGGATGCGAGTTGCGTGGATGCGCAGTGGATGCCTTGCGGATATAGCGGATGTGTAACGGATGCAGAACGGATGCGTAGCGGATGCATAGCGGATGCAGAACGGACGAACTGAATACATTTTCCGCGGAAAAGCTTTGGGCAGTTCAAAACTTTTGGAGCGGATGAAATGTCCATGAACGGATGCTGGACGGATAGAGAGGAAGCCAAATGGAGGCAATGAATACAATGGATGGCAAGCTTTTTTGTCCATTTTACATCCTCTTTGCATCCGTTGGTTCGGTGTGACATGGGCTTAAACAATTTGATCAGTCCTTTGGAAAAATATTCTTTATTTTAATTATTTCTATTTATTAGATAGTTTATAATGTGCAATATTGTTCATTATTATTGTGGATAGTAATTGCATTAATATTGCTTTGAATTTGAAGAGTAGGAGGTTTTCCATTGATAGAGATAGTTATGACCTTATAAAATGTTCACTGCTGTATTATGTTATAGAAGAGTCAGTTTAATCTCATAGTTAAGACAGCAGGCTAGAAAGTGGAAGAACGTGAATTCTATTCCTACCTAAGCCATGAAAACCTAGTCATTTTATCTCAGCCCAGATTTTAAGTGAGCTTCACAGACACAATCATCCATCTTTTGGGTTATCATATTGATGTATTATTCTCATAGTGCTTCTTTGTCATTGCTTATTTTATTGTTCTATTGTTTTATTTCAGAGAAGCCATAGAAATAGAAAAACGCCCACACAGCATGAATAAACAAAATTATACCTTCCACCTACCAGCCATTTGGAAACCTGCCCTCATTAATAAATGAGTACATAATATGAAGAGTGACACCAGAACCATGCCCACCTGAGCCACACAAGATGCTACCACCACACTTCCACACACTAGGACACACCGTATACCAGAAGAAAACACACACCAACCTCAGTGCCCAATGCCACCACCACCCAGCACAGATAAATTCCGTGGCCAAAACACTAATTGCCAGAACCAAACGCCTGGCAGACAAGACACATATAAGAGACTGACTATGCCACCTCTGACGAAAGTACGTGACAGCGCCAACCAGCTTCCACAAAAACAAAATCACCACGCTGATCCACAACAAACACTAAGACAGATTAGAGACCTAAAGATCAACAGACCTATGGAACAGCTGTCCTGGCGCCTACATAAGAGGTACTATACAGACAAACAGTTAAGATACTACACAGGAATCAACATCAAGACTGCTTGCAAAATAGACAAAAAAAATAGCAGCCATGCTTAGAAACCCCAGACAAAATTGACCTTGGAAAAACCAAGGCATATAGCGGAAGTTCCCTGGCATCATGCCTGGCCACAGTACATTGGACAGACCAATAGAAGAATAGACCGCCTGGAGAACACAAAATGCAGTAAACAAGTCTGGAACAGCACCTCTCCATAGTCCAAACACATGAAAACCACTAAGTCACAAGTCAACTTCAATGGCATCAACACCGTAGCCCTTATACGATAACCAGCCACAGAATCACAGGAGAAGCCATACGAGATGAAAAAGGACCTGTAAACATGAGATAAGAAAGATATTCCCACCAGACTGTCAATCATTTGTAAAGCCTGCACTCTCAAAATAGAAAGATCTCTCACACCCACAAGCCAGGCAAACCCGTGGGCAGCAAACACACTCCCGCCTGATGCCTCCATCTTCAAACACACCCAGACAAGGCACCCAATGAAACCCAGCTCTAATAGATAATAGCATCCTTTCACATGAAGCAAGCTGCACTGAAAGAGCCTCATACAGGACCAAGGTATTGCAGCCCATCAAACCATAAAACAGACCGAATAAACCAGAAACACCAATCAAAAATCTCCAAAGAACATAAACACAGACCAAGATCCCAACATATCAGGATGTAGAAAAAAAATCCTTGCACAGAATAGGCTAGCTTCAATTTAAAACCAACGACTCGGTGAAGGCCTGAACCCACCTCTCAAACTCCATACAGAAGCCTGATGATTGCCAGAGGATGGAATCTGCGAAGTTGCCAGAACAACTTAAAAGCACTAACAAATGACGTGGGAACATACCGAAGGAAGAGCTGAACACGCTACACGATGTAAGATCCCATGAAAACTTAAAAAAACAAATATCTGACCTCTACGGAGAGGAATAATAGCCAGATCAAAAGCTATGAGAGGCTGGCAAGTTAAAAAGCACAAGATTATGTGAACCTGAAATTCCTACGCAGGCTGCAAGAGACAATGCAACATAACCTGCTTCAATATTTGATCATTCTCATCACGCACAGCACTACCTAAGAACGTCTCCTGAAAAGAACAGAAATGAACCGAAGTTCACAGTAAAAGATTCAAATTGGAATCAGGAAAACAACAGATTTGCTATGCACTAACAAGTTGAGCAGCAAAATCCACCCTCCCTTACTTGAGGGATAGTTAATTCAACTTACACACTTGGCGAGAGCTGGAACTGACAAACACTTACAAAATGAAAAACTCTTAAAAGAAACTAAAGAAAATAGACCATGACATAGTATATACCAACAACTCACAAACACCTGAAACAATTAATTCTATACACGTTTCCCAACGAGAATCACAAAACAGAAACGATGGTCCTAACTCAAGATTCAATTATGCCATAGCACCAAAATCCCCAAGAAACCATCATATTGTGCAGTAAGACTAGAGACCTAACAAATTCAATACATGAGAGCTAGACAGCTGACAGAACAGACCCAGGTACTTAACATATTCTGCCACACATCCAACACCACCGAAAAAATAACTTACAAAAGTGGAATTACAGAGCGCTACAAACCTGAAAATAATAACAGCATAATATCCAGCAGACAAAGGGAGAGCCACAGTAGTAATGGATAGAAGACTTACGAAACCAAAATTGACAGACCTACTCAAGCACTCCACATACAAACTATAAACACAGAGACCCAGACCACATATCTGGAACAAATTAACCAAGAAGAAAATTGAACCACCAATAAGCAAACCGAAATCCAACAGACGAGATAACCAATACGACAGAGAAAAATTCTTCAGATTGCCAAATTATAAGCGGCCTACGCAAAATACACAAAGAAGGCATACCTCTCAGACTCGTATAGTCAGATCCAAAGGTAGCGGACCATTACAAAACATAGCTAAACACTGGAGCAAACACTACAGCCCCTGCCTGAAGACCTGCAGTTTGAATAGTGACAAATTCTCATACACTTCTTAGAAATGATCAAAAATACTACATGTGGCAACAAGAAGATCTCGCTTGTAAGTTTCGAAGCGTGGTTTCACTATTCACTCAAAGCCCGATAAAAACTCCTTCGAAATCATCAAAAATACAGAGTACTGAACCAGCTAAACCCTATGGAACTTAAAAGAACACGCCTAACTAACATATATTTCATATATATAGGACAAAAAGAAGCAAATTGAAGGAGCCCCTATGGGATCACCACTGTACCGCCGTCATGTGCAAAACCTGTTCAGGAGATTCGATCGTGAGCCCTGGTAATGCCCACCCACTAAACCCAAACTAAGCTAAGATACATCGATGACACATTTTGAATTTGGCCCATGGAAAAAAACCTAACAATTTCCTACACACACCGTAACAGCACCACACCCCAAATCAAGTTCAACCATGAAACAGATAATAAACAATACAAACTACCACTCCTTAGATCGTACTAATCTACAAAAGACAGATGGCACACTGGACACACATAACCAAGAAGAAAGACACAACACAACCGCTACCATCACGCCCAACTCCCACCACCACCCCAGGCACAGATAAATTCCATGGCAAAACTAATGTCCAAACCAAACGCCTGGCAGACAAGACCATTAAAGACTGACTATTCACCCTGATCTAAAGTATTGACGCCAACGGCTTCCCCAAAAACAAAATCACCAGCTTGAATCACAAAAATACCGACAACATACAGAGACCTAGAAATCAGACAGACCTATGAACAATCTGTCCTGCTAGCATAAGAGGTACTCACAGACAAAATCAGTAAGCTTACTACCAAGGCTCACATCAAGACTGGCTTAAAACAGACAGAAAAATACGCAGCCATCTTAAAAATCCTCAAGACAAAATTGACCTGGAAAACACCAAGGCATAATAGAGTTCTCTGTGCATCATTGCTGCCCATATACATTAGAAGACCAATAGAAGAATAGTACTCGCGCTGGATGAACACAAAAATGCAGTAACAAAGCTGAACACACCTCCTCACTAGTCCACACATTAAAACCACAGTCACAACATCAACTTCAATGGCACATAAACCTAGCCACTATAGAAAACCCAGCCAAGAGAATCAGCAAGAGAAGCAAGAGATTGAAAAAAGACCTGAAAGCATGGAATAGATAGAGTATGATTCCAAGCAGACGTCAATGCATTGGAAGCTGCACTCTTCAAAATAGAAAATACTCCACACCACATAAGCCAGCCAGAACACCTGGGACAAACAGACTCCTCTGAATACCTCCGCTCAAACACACCCCCACCAGGCACCCAGATAAACCTAGGCTTCCCTTATAGATAATAGCGCCATCCTTTCACAGAAGGCAAGCTGCCTGAAATTCCCATACAGGAACAAAGGTTGCCAGCCAATCAAAGCCACAAACCAGACAGAAGAAAACCAGAAACACGCAATCAAAGAAACTCTCTAAGTCAATAACACAGACCAAGACTCCCAAGCCAATCAGGATGTATAAAAACATCTTGCCGACAATAATAGGCTAGCCTAATTTAAAACCAACGGCTGTGAGATCCTGACCGACATACAAATCTAATACAGAAGCCTGAATGATGGCAGATGAGATCTGCTGAACTTTGCCCAACTTTAAAAGCACTACAATGACGTGGGATAATACCGAAGGAAGCTGACAGCACACCCAACAACACACACACACATATATATATTTTTTATTTAAGCTTTCATCGGGTATTACAAGTGGCGCTGGTTAGCTTCCTTCGGCTATCTCCCACGTCTGTAGTGCTGTTAGAAGTTGTACGCAACGTTTCAGCAGAACTTCATCTCTCATACATGACAGGCTCCTGAGTTCTGTACAGAAGCCTGATGTGCGCAGACAGATTGCTGCCTGAACCATTGCCTGACAACCTTAACAGCACTACATGCGTGGATGGATACCTCGAAGGAAGCTAAACAGTCATATTATATAGTACGTGTACATAACATGTGCATAGCAGACCCCAAAAAATCCGAACCGAATCCATCAAGTGCAGTAGAATCCGCCATGACTACCAAATATATATCTGATGAAAGGTGACTAGAATAAGACACCAGCGTACTCCAATCTATATGCACACGAAACCACCAAAAAAAAGATAATTTGCAAAAGATGAATTCGACAGCGTTTACAAATACCGCCTGAAAAATGATATACAGCATAATCAACCCAGCAGACAAGGAAATGCACCAAGTAGTAATGGACAGAAAGACTATGAAACAAATTGCAGACTACCTCCAAACTGCCACATACAACCTATAACCAGACCAAACCACATATCTAGATAACAATTGAACCAAGAAGGGGGCCCTGATGCCATATGAGTAGATAATCAGACTCGGAAATTATAACCACCACATAAGCAAAGAAATCCAACAGACGATTCATCCCAAGAGAAATAATCTTCTAGATGCCCAATAAGCGCGCCTGGCCCAGAAAATACACAAGAAGGCAATACCTTAGAACCCATAGTCAGCTCCATAGGAGCACCATTACAAACACGCTAGCTAAATACTATAGCAAAAAACTACAGCCCCAATGCGAAACGCAGTTCATCATGTAGCAACAACGCCCCGGTTAGCATTGCTGACGACTTCTCAGAAAATAATCAAAGATCTACACGTAGAACAAAAGATTGCTTGTAAGTTTTGACGTGTGTTCACTTATTTCACACTCAGTCCCCCGATAAAGAAACTCTTGGAATATCAAAATAAATACAACAGCAAAGACTCATGGAACTAAGAACAGCTGCTAACCAACATATATCATATACAAAGGACAAGATACAACAAGGGAAGGAGCCCCTATGGGGATCACAACCACTGCACCAACGTCATTGACAAACCTAGTCATGGAAGAATTGAGATCCAGATGCCTGGTAATGTCCATCCCACAAAGCCCAAAACTATTGCACAGATTGCATCGATTACACATTTGGGGAAATTTGGCCACCATGGATAAAGAAAACCTAAACAAATATCCTAAACACACTAAACACCACACCCAATAATCAAGTTCACCAGTGGAAACGAAATAAACAAACAAACCATCTCCTAGATGTACTAATCTACAAAAGAACAGGATGGCACACTGGGACACCCATAGTACGAAAGAAAACACACACCGAACCGTACATCAAGCCCAATCCGCACCACCGCAGCACGATAAATTCTGCTGGCGAAGACACTAATACCGAGAACCAAACGCCTGGCAGATAAGACACATAAAAGACGAACTATGCAAACGCTGACTGAAGTATGACAGGCCAGATGGCCTTCCACAAAAAACAAAAACAGTCACGAGCTCCTTGACACAAAAAACACACAAAAACTAACAGAGGACGCGCAAGAAGACCAAAGACCGTATAGGGACAAGCTGTCGCCCTATCATATAAAGAGGAGAGTACTTACAGTAAAATCAGTAAGATACTATACAGTCCAGCATCACATCAAGGACTGCTCAAAAACAGACAAAAAAATAGCAGCCATTCCTGAGGAACCCCAAAACAAAATTGACCTGGAAAACCAAAGGCATATACAAATCCTGTACATCCATGCCCGGCACATACATTGTACATCGTGACATAGAAGAATAAGATATCCCGCCTAGAGAACACAAAATGAGTAAAGAAAGCTGGAACACACCTCCTCACTTAGTTCACCACGTGAAAACAACGAAGCAAGCATCAACTTCAAATGGCCCAAACCCCGGAGCACTATAGAAAACCCCAGCCACAAATCATACAGAGAAGCCATAGAGATTGAAAAAAGACCTGACAGATGAAATCAGAAGAATGATCTCCAGAGACTGTCAACTCATGGAAGCTGCACGCTCAAAAATGCGTACAATGAACTCCTCACACACTACCACAAAACAGACAAACACTGAAGCAAACGACCGCCTCTGATGCCCCAACTCAAACAACCCCACAACCTAACACAGACAGACTCCCTCTGATGCTCTCCAACTCACACCCCCACCAAGCACCCAGGTGAAAACCCAGCTTGCTGATGAAGAGCACGCCGTCCTTTCACATGAAGCGCAAGCAGTCATGAAGCTCCAACACAAGAACAGAGTGCTGCCAGCCAATCAAGCCACAAACAGACAGAAGAAACCAGAACACCAATGCAATCAAACTCCAGAGTCCATATGAACACAGACCATGGTTAATAGCCATAAAAAGACCTAGGCCTCAAATTTGAAGCAAGAGGAAGTGAGAAGCACTTTCCATACAGAAGCCTGATGATGAGATGAGATTCGCTGAAACGTTGCTCCAAACTTTAACAGAACTACAATGAGCTACAACTTTAACATATTATATATAAGATACACACACACAATGTACAGCTGCTCAAAAAAATAAAGGGTAACACAAATAAGACATCCTAGATCTGAATTAATGAAATATTCTTTTAAATACTTTTGATCATATACATATTGATATGTGCTGACAAGCAAAAATCACAGAAATAATTAATCAATGGAAATCAAATTAGCAACCATGGAGTCGGGATGTTGGAGTTACACTCAAATTAAATGCTGACAATGATGTTAATTCCTTCAAAGAACAAATCAAATGAGGCTCGTCTGTGTGTTGCCTCCACGTGCTTGGTATGCCCCCTAGCAACACCTGGGCAGGCTCCTTGATAGGTGGCGATGTTCTCCTGAGGGACTACTCCACACCTTATAAAGCATTCCCCCAAGCTCGACAGGTCTGTGGTTGCAATGTGGCATTGGTGGATGGAGCGGAACATAAGTACCGATGTGCTCAGATTGCATTCAGGTCATGTGGAATGGGACAGGCCAGTCATAAGCAATCATGCGTTCGTCTTGCAGGAACTGCTGACACACTCAGCCACATGGTCTAGCTTGTTGTGCATTAGGAGGATAAGGGCACCCACCGAGCAATATGGACTTCACAAGGGGTCTGAGGATCTTCATCTCGGTACATAATGCAGTCAGGCTACTTCTGGTGAGCACATGGAGGGCTGTGTGGCCCCTAAAGAAATGCCACCACACCCACTGCCAACTGGTCATGGCTTGGAGGAATTTGCAGGCAGCAGAACGTTCTACGACGCGTCTCCGACGCTTTCGATGTCTGTCAGGCATATGCTGAGGTTTGAATCGTTACATCTGTGAAGAAGCCCAGGTTGACAAGTGGCAAATTTGCAATCTTGGTGTTCCGTGCGCAAATGAAACATCCTGCATGGTGTGGGTACGTAGCACAACCCCCATTGTGGACGTCGGATCCCATCATACCATCTCATGAAGTTTTCTGACCATTTGAGCAGCCACATGCACATTTGTGGCCTGCTGAAGGTCATTTTGCAGGGCTCTGGCAGTGCTCCTCCTGTCCCTCCTTACACAAAGGCGGAGATAGCGGTCCTGGTGCTGGGTTGTTGCCCTCCTATGGCCTCCTCCACGTCTCCTGATGTACTGGTCTGTCTCCTGGTAGAGCCTCCTTACTCTGGACATTACGCTGACAGACACAGCAAACCTTCTTGCCACAGTTCTCATTGATATGCCATCCTGGATGAGCTGCACTACCTGAGCTACTTGTGTGGGTTGTAGACTCTGTGTCATGCTACCACTAGAATGACAGCACTGCCAGCATTCAAAAGTGACCAAAGCATCAGCCAGAAAGCATAGAAACTGAGAAGTGGTCTGTGGTCATCATCTATAGAAACACTCCTTTATTGGGGATGTCTTGCTAACTGCCTATGCTTTCCATAGTTCCAAAGTTCCAACTTTCCAAAGTTGTCTTTGCTTCTGTTTTTCAGAGGAGAGAAGGAAATAAGAACAACTTACTTTGAAGAAAGGCAAATGGGTAGCTGATAGTCAAGGGTTCCTTATTTCTTTGTTTGTACTAGAGGTTGTCCTCGACTTATGAATGATCATTTAACAATCATTTGAAGTTATGAGAGACTTCCCCAGAAGCCAGGGATGAAAGGTTCACTGTAAAAATGATGAAATTTATGCTGTACAATGCTTGGTCCTCTTCATTGGTTCTACAGATCACTGATCAATATAGAGTACAAGATCACTGAAGGGTATGGAGGAGAAATAATCTACCTGGACTAGGAGAAATCCTATGGAATCTGATATCAGGAAACCAAGATATCAATACAGCTTTGTTCTTATCCATATTATTGGTGTAAATTAGACTGCACTTGACAATCTTACATAAGTCTACTCAAGAGAAAATAAAAAGAACTAGCTTCCAGGCAATTATCTATATTTTTATAGTTTTACTTTGTTGGCACAAAATCCATTCATTAAAATATAAATTTAGCAGGCTAGATTTCTAACACTAGTTTTCTTGAGTTTATTAATTAATTTGGATTTCTGTTTTCCTTTTGATGTTGGCCAAGTTTCAAAGACAAAAAAGGGATTCCAACAGGAATGTTCTTTATTGCAGTTAGATAAAATTAGAAAATCTTGAAAACTGTCCAAGTTTCTTTCTGCCCATCTTACATTATCACGATGAAGTTATTTTGAGTTTCTTTCTCACATTTCCTTTCTCAACAGCATGTAATCTTTTCTGTAAGTTCCCCCTTAGCAGTTTGTTCCATTCTTCCCAAAGTCAGTTCTTTTACAGTATATAACCTTCTGGGTAAAAAGTTGTTATCAAAAAAGCCCATTTTGTTTCCAAAATATGGACAGAAACTGCAAAATGATGCACTGATTGTTTTTAAATGCAACGTGTTTGTGTAAAATCAGACCAAAAACTCCTTACTGTGGACAGAGAAAGGAAAAAAGAACTGGCAGAAGTAACTGAAAATATAGTATTTTACTGCCTTAGGAGAAGCAGCAACCCTTAAAATCAACATGTACAAGGCCATCCAAAATACTTTAGCACTTGAAGCATATAATAATTCAATCACTTTCCCAATAAAAATGTAGTAATAACTAACAATTTACTTTCCACAATGAGACTTCAGATCAGCTGCCTGCCTCACTTTCTTTATTTATGAGACATACCTTAAGAAGAATACATTTTACCTTAAGGCTTTAGATAATATAAGTGAGGGTAGATGGAGGTCAACAATAGCTCTTTGTAACTTATATAAATATATTTCTTGTCCATACTCTGGTTAGGATGAACTGATGGAAATTTCTAAGACAAAGTTAAACCTCTTGAAATGCATATATTAAACGTGACCGAAGACCAGAAAGCAAATAATTGTTACACCCTATGCTGTTAACCATAAGCATAATGGATTTTGTTCAATTGTGCTATGAAAGTTATCATATCATATCTAGGCTAGAAATGTCTGGACAATAACTAGATTATAGCATCCTCTCTTAGATGCTGCCTGGATGTTAAAGACCTGGGCTTGTATTTATTTTGTCTTGCATTGCAGCTTTTGCTCATGAAAATAAACATCAGAAACTATATGTGGAAAAAGAAGAACCCAGGGAAACTATACTGATAGGTATAGAAACTATACTATACTAAACTGATAATAGAATTCATTGCAATATTATTTGACAAAAAAAGGCAGCACATTTTAAGAGCAGGTGGATGTGAGTGTTTTTGAACCAGTTTCTCCTATTGTAATCTACTAGGGCAGGGGTGTCAAACTTGTGTCATCATGGCAGTATCACATGATGTATCATGACTTTTTTCCCCTTTGGTAAATCGGGCATGGGTGTGGCCAGTGTGTGACTCATCTGGCCTGCGCGCCATGAGTTTGACAGCCCTGTACTAGAGTATAAAGGTAAGGCAAGTGTAAGTACAGTCTATGTCTATCAAGGACTTTAGATCCTTCTGCATCATCAAAGAGAAAGGACCACTCAGAAAATCTTGTTTGCGAAGCTTTAATGGCAGTCCTGCTGCCATGAGTTGGTCATTTTTGAATGTCTTTATATTGCATGCCTATATTTGCACTGCATAAGAGCTCCATACTTTTTTCTTTTGGCAGATATACAGGGCAAGAGAAGGCTGTTTCAGTATGTAGAAAATAAAAAAAATTCAAACAAATACGGAAGATATGCAGGACTTGCTTCCCAATACTGAGTGGCTTCCTCTAAGTTTTGCTGATTAAATCTGGAGCCTTTGCCTGAACTTTCCAAGATTTGTTGTTGCTGAAACCATGTGCCCTTAGCATTGGCTAAGATCTTCCCCTTTTGTAGTTGCTGGGCTTAAATAGATTGAAAGAAACTAGCTGCTGGCTGATGAACACAGTCTATGACTCTTATGTTTAATGCATATATTCAGCCTCTGGGTCCTACTTGCCTTGGTGAGGAGTTGAACTTTTCATTCTTTAGGGACTTTCAGTGCAGATGGAGGGGGAAAGGGTAGAAGATGGGTTTATGCTTCTCAAAAGAATCCTAGTTTGAAAGAAATCTGGTTTCCAACATGTTTTTTTTAAGAAAAAAGAACTGTTATTCACCACATTCTTAATTTCTACATCAAAACAATAATGATTTATTCATAACTTTCTTTCCTCATACTTCCAAGCTGTAGGTAAGATGCAAGTTAGAGATGAAAAAAAAAAATTCAAACATGTATTGTTACTACACGAGCTGAAATACAGTTACTGTATGATTTAAAATGGGCAGTTTTCCAGATTGCGTGAGAATGGGCACATCTGTATCTGCAAGACAAACATAATCACCATAAAAAAAATTACATGACATTTGGGGAAATTCATCCCTTCCATTCCTGTTGTTCACCTCCTTGATTTTTTAAAAAGTTTTTTTCCTCGCATGATTTAACTGATGTACATGTTTTAATAGAAAAGTATGGGAGTCAAAATGGGAATTCAAGGAAGTAATATATCAACCTTATTAGTATTAATTAAAATACAAAAAATTTAATCATTGTCCAATGATTTCACACCAGAATAAGGTAACAGTTTCGATGCCACAGAATTTTGAAGCTTTTGATTCATCTCACATAGTAATAATAAATAAATAATAAATAGTAATTAATAAATAAATACTAAGTCTGCAGTTTTATGCATCTATTCAATAGTAAATTCAATGGAACTTACTCCTAGGCAAATAAGTCAAGGGACTACAACTTTTTGAACTTTTTTTCCAGCTCTCCACAGGCAATCATACTGGAACAGATTAAAAAGACAGGAGAAGTATGCACAGATAGTTCCTGTCGGTATGGGATTTTTAAATTCCTTTTTAAACTAGTATCTCTTGTTCATAAGTTAGCATGATGATATAACATCATTACTGTCAGTAGGAATCTGAAAGAAAGACTGTATAAAATTAAGTGTATTTTTGCATTTTGATTTTACCCGGCTTTTTGTATTCATATTTCTCAAATATGTAAATAGCTGCACCAATTAAATGCTTCAATTGTTTTATTGAAAATGCACTGTTCTCCAAATGATTTGCTTTCGCAAAGCATTAAGTACCCTTCCAAATCCTGGAGTAAAAGCTTTGAGGTTTATTTCTCATTAAAATGATTGAGATGGAAAATTTGTTTATAACTCTAGTTTGAATAAATATTTCATATTTAACTGCAGGTGGTCTCATGGATGACTCAATTCCATTCCACCCCTGACAAAAAACCAGTTCATAGAGTTGTCGTCATCATTATTTTGTCCACTAATGTCTCTGATATGGTAGATCCTTGTTTTTCGTGAATCGTTTGCTGCTCAATGAAGTTAGTCTCTTTGATAGCAAAACAGATTAAATACTGTTAAATACTGGACATAACATACTTTAATCATTGTTTGAAGATTAGCAGCACAGCATTACTTTGTAAATTTAATGGAATTCAGAAAAAAATAATTAGTTTTGGACTTGGTTTGAATTAAAATAGATCAGAACTGGAAGGGACCTTGGAGGTCTTCTAATCCAACCCCCTGCTCAATACTTCAATTTAATACTTAATTTAATGTAATACTTCAATAAGAGATTCCCAGAAACTCAAGAAAGTATCTGAGGGAAGGCAATAGCAAACTTCTTCCATATTATTTGGGAGAGTAGAGAAAAAATGTACAGCTGTATCCAACTAATGGCCAGGAGCTGAACTTTGTTTGAGGAATTGATAGTGCTGTCTTTTTAAAAAAGGAAGCTTGGTAATTTGAATGTAGATTGTTAATGACTGTAGTCATATAACCAATAGGTGCCCAATCAGTTTAACTGTGATGCAAATCTTGTGAACAGCACTCCCCAATTAGATTTCCTCCAAGTTTGCTGTGGTACAGAAATCTTGCAAGAGCAAATATTGATTGAAAAACTTCTGCTAAAGGTTCTTAAATAGAAATCAACCATTGCTTTTTTTTTAAAGACACATTGGTAATTCGAATGTAGACTGTGAATGGATGTAGTCACATAACCAATAATTTAATTATGATTTGAGACTTGCAAGCAACCCTCCCCAATCAGATCATGTGCAGATGTGTTGTGGTGCAGAATGTTGCAAAAACAGATATTGAAAAATTCCTGATAAAAGTTCAATAGAAATTAGTTGTTCCTTCCTATAACTTCATTGCGAATGGAAATATTAAGAGTTTACCTTAAATGTTATGTTTTATATGTAACATTTAAAGAAAAAAATTTTTTTTCAGCATGTGGAATAGATAATAAAATTCACAGATTCTATTGCAAAGACCCTATAGCCAGATTCAATTATACAAATAGCATTGTATTCAGTCAGAATGGGGAAAATAATAAAAGAACTTGTAAATGCTTCTCTTTTCCTTAAAGAGTACTTCTTGGGCTTTTCTGATGGGTTGAGCTATTCCAAATTGCTGTGAAGATTGAAGAATACATTATTGAGATAACAGACTATTTTCTTGCTTGGAACTTCAGAGATTTAATTTAGCCACACATTTACAGGTGGTTCCATTTAGCAACTACAATAGAGAGCAGAAATTTAATTGTTAAAACAGTTGCAAAATGAAGCATTGTGATTTTGCAATTTTACTTCAGCTTTTCTTTGCAGACCTATGAAGATTGCAAATATGAGGACTGATTGCAAAATCACTTCTTCATCATTGTCATAACTGTGAACAGTCCCATATTGAGGCAGTGCCTGAACTGTATTCTGGAAACACTAGTTTCACTTAACTAAGAGCCTAGTTCAAAAAAGTTAGAGTTCATAACCATCATCAGTTTTGGCAACAGTGATTTGGTGGTGCATTGTATCTATTCCTCCTTCATGACTATGATGTAGATTGTGTGGGAGGAAAGTCTATTTGGGGACTTTCTGTTCTTTCTTTCTTGGATGAGATCTCACTTCAGGCACAACTGAAGGAAAAAACATGACAAGAGGTTCCCAATATTGAACTTCAAAATGACTCTAAGTTTTGTACAAAGCTGCTCAAATGCCAGATGCCCACATGAGGAAGATTCTGAGTGCCTGCAATCTGTAAAGCCTTTTTCCAAGCTTTATATAGGTATAAAAGACATGGTAAAGATATATTTCTTTTAAGGCCCTGTCACATAGGCCGACGGATGCAAAAAGTATGTAAAAAGGACACAGCGGACGAGAAAATGTTCCATCCGTTGTTAGTTATCACGCTCTCAAAGTGCCCCAAATTTGCATAAACAGGAGCGGACAACAACGGAAAGGAATGGAGGGGGAGAGGACGTAGCCAGGATGTAAACGGCGATGCTCCATGGAAGCCTAGCGGATGGAAGTGCATGGCACATCCGCAGGGCTTCCAGGGGAGCACAGTGAAGCGGAACGCGCAGTGGAAGGAGTGGATGCAGAGTGGATGCTGAGCGGATACAGTGGATGCATCATGGAAGCCTTAGCGGAGAGCCTAGCGCGGATGCCTAGGCGATGCAAAGCATTCACTGTGCATAGCGAGGAGGATGCATTGCATCAGCCCCGTGGATATAAAAGGATGCAGCTCACAGCAGGTCACCATTCAGAGGAAAGACTGCTGCGCAGACACAGCTCCAGCCAACAACCATGGGGAAGAAGAGGAAGCCTGTGCCCTACTTCCTGCCAGCCCTGGTAAGAAGGACAGGGCCACCATCCCACCCCCCTGGCACTGACGTCTGCTTCTGCTGGGCTTCTGCTGCTCGGGCTGACTCTGCTGGTGCTGGTGCTTCTGCTGGTTGCTGCTGGTCCTGGTGCTGCTCCTGGTGCTGGTGCTTCTGGTGGTGCTTACTCTGGCTGGTGCTGCTCCTGGTGCTGGTGCTCTTCTGGTGGTGGCTGACTCTGCTGGTGCTGCTCCTGGTGCTGTTGCTTCTGCTGGTGTTCTCTTCTGTGCTGGCTGCTGCTCAGGTGCTTGCTGGTGGTGCTGCTGGTGCTGCTGTGGTGGCTGGTGCTGCTGGTGCTGCTGGTGCTGCTGTGGCTGTCCTGCTGGTGCTGCTGGCTGCTGCTGGTCTTGCTAGTGCTGCTTTTGCTGCCTGCTGTTGTTGCTGCTGCGTGCTGGATGGTGATGTGGTGGACCAGCCCTAAAACCTCAAAGCCCTTCTGATGAGGGCCAGGAGGCCCTGCCAGAGGGAGGAAGAGGCAATCGCACAATAGGTAGAGGAGGCAGTACTGCCATCGAAGAGGAACGAATGGCTCGAATAGCTGAGGGAGAATGAGTACCTCTTGCAGAAGGGACACAGGCTCTATCGAGACACCAATGCAGAAGCAGGCGGCTTGGAGAGAGAAGGCGGAGAGCCTGGGCTACACTTCGGAGGTCCTCCTCAGGTGATTGGAAGCACATGCACACCTTGGTATGGGAAGTTGCACCTCAAGAAGTCTTACAGGCTGCGGTCAAGCTCACCAACCGGGAGACCTATGTGATGGCCAAGTGCAGCTCCTTGGAGGGTGAGGTCCACCACCGAGGAGCAGCACCTCTGTCTCCCCTCTCTCTCAGGCAGCCCACAGAGAGCCAGTCCTCTTCTGGCCAGAGTCAGCTCCTGTGTCCAGGCAGGTATCTGTGGAGTGCCCCAGGACGGAGACCCCCCCGACAGCTGCACTCCCTGTGGTGGAGCGCGTGGAGGACCCCTGATGCAGTGGGAGCAAGGAGAGGGCACTTCCAAGAGATCAACACCACACCCACACCCAGATCCACCTCCACAGAAAGCAAGCAGAGAGCCAGACTGGAGGGCCAGAGCGCCACACTGTCCTGCTGGAGATCAGGGACACCATTAAAAGCAGCGTAAATCTCCTCTCTCAGCTGGTAACACATTGACATATCCATCCTCAAACTGCAAGCCCTTCCTCACCTCACATCAACCAGACCATCATGGACATGTCCGAATCACAGTACCAAGGTGATAAAGGAGTTTCCAGCAGTACGGAGTTCCCAGTCCAGCCAAAGGTTTATCGAACAACACCGATACCACCAATGCCACCGACGGCCACAGATTCCACCACGCCACAGATGGCCACCACACGCCACAGATGCCACTTACACCTCACCTGCGCAGCTGGCAGAGACCAGACAGCCACTACACTCCTCCTTCGCTCCACCGCCACATGCCAAGCCCGGCCTCAGAACATCTGTCATCGGTCTTGGGACTGACACCCCAATGTCATGGAGGAAGGGGCTCTTCAACATCATGGAACTGAGCCAGCTCTCTGAGACTTCCTCCACATACACCATCCTGTTGACCTCTCGGGGCCAGGCAACCCATGGCAACCTCAGACCAGCACTCCAGCAGCAGCGCACCTCCACAGCACCTGGACCCTTCAACCTGAGACTATGGGCACGCCTCAGAGTGACTGAGAAGAGTGCCAGAGACTGGGTTGCTAACCTGTTGACTTTATCTTTGCTTGGGACAGTTTACTTGGGTCATTTTGCTTTTACAGTTTGTTATTAATAAAGTTTATCTTTGCTTCACACACTTGTTCAGTTTCTTTTAGTAAATAAAGTCTTGGGTGGAAACTTTTAGAAATGGTTTAAGCCTTTGCATGCTTGTGGGATGGGTAAGGATAGCAGTGGGATGGGCAGGGATACCCTGTGGGATGGGTAAATAGCTGTGGGATGGGTAAGGATAGCAGTGGGATAGATATAACCCTCCAGTGCAAGCATAGTCAGACTGTATGGTCCCACCCTCCCAGGTGGCCACACTTATGGCCCTTTATTATCAATAACAATTTAATCATTCATCAACACATTTCAACATAAACACAACTCTTTATTAAATGCCTGTTCATTGTAGGCCCACTCAACATACATGGCCCAAGCTCATCCGTTTGATGAGACACGCTGGAGGAAGCATCCATTAATCATCTACCATCCTGTCTTGCCACTCCACTGCTCCAGCTGGGGAGTTGCAACCAGTGTCTCAGGAGGTTTGCGCTGCTTCTTCCCTCACGTGAAGCTCTGTTGGGGCCTTGGCACATTGACAGTATCTATCAGGTTTTTGCCCTTGCCTTCATTCACCAGGGCTCCATGTCCCCTTGCCTTGATGGATCCATGAGCCTGTTCTGAACACTGGTAGGCGGGTGCGCATGAGATTGTGCAGGATGCAGCAAGCTTCCACAATGTTCCTCACAGTCTCTAGGTGATGCTGCATGGTGGTGAGAAGTACCTGGAACCTGTTGGCCAGGATGCGAAAGGCAATTCTACACCACTCGCCTTTCCCTGGAGACCCTGTAGTTGAAGATCCTCTCTCTTCACGGGTGAGGCATCTGGAAGTGTAGGGCTTCATGAGGCAGGTTCTGAGGGAGAAGGCGTCATCCCCACGATGAAGTAGGACACATCTTGTGTGTCGTTGGGCAGGGGGTCTGGATCTGGGAAGCCCACGATGAGGTTGCGTTCCAGCCCCTCCTTGAGATCACTGGCGTTGTATAACCTGGGCATCTGAAGATGACCCGTTGCCTGAAGCATCGATGTACATGAAACTTGTGTCAGTATTGACCATGGTGAAGAGGGATGATGCTGAAGAAGCCCTTGTAGTTGTTATAAGTGGACCCTGAGTTGCTGGAGCTTTGCAGGCCCACATGCTTCCCATCTATGGGCTCCAATGGTGTGGGGGAAGTTCCACTTCTGATACTACGCTCTGCAACTTTCTTCCAGCCTTCTTCAGTGGAGGGGCACTGGAGTACTCCTTCAGGTATTCTTCGATGATGGCCTGCACCACTTCTCTGATCCAATGCTGATGGTGTTGTGTGGGCACCCTCCAGGTGTAACTGCATGCACCTGTATGTGGTCCTGGAGGCCAGGTGGCACAGAGTCAGTGCCACCTTGAGGCAAGGTTCCAGGCTGGGCTGGAAGTTGGTGTTTTGCCTTTGTCAACCTGGGTCTCAGCCACTCCACAACTTCATCAAACATTGCTGGTGGCATCCTCAATGAAGTTCTGGAATGTATGAAGGTCTTCGTTCCTCAGCTCCACCATCAGCTTGTTATACAGTCCGTACTTGGCTCTTCTCAGTGATACCATCTTCGCCCAGACACTTCTTGGCACGCTTCCTTTTCTTCCATAGAACAGGTGAAAGAGCCTGTTAGAGGGCTTCGCACTGTTGTAGAACGATGGCGGCTAGAAAAGGAGTGTGCAATGATCCATGGTGGAGATGACTGGATGCTGTGGAAGAGCAAGAGCAAGATGAAGGCTGAAGAGGTCTGCAGAGCAGGGCTGCTGGACTGAAAGTGATATCCTGGTGATTTCTCCCCCTTTTTATAGGAAATATAGGTTTTCCACTAGGTGTCCTTTTGCATCCTCCAGGCATCCTGCAGACATCCTAAATATCCGAGATACGTCCCCTATACGAACGTTTTTTCCGTTTTAATGCTTTGTTTGCGAGCTGCATCCGCTTTCATCCTTTCTATGTCCGTGCTACTAATGCTGCATGTCCGTTCCGCATCTGTTTCGCTTCCTCCCTGTGTCCGTTTTCCGCTGGAGGGGATGTGAGTTGCACGGATGGCGCAGCGGATGCCTAGCGGATATAGTGGATGAATAACGGATGATGACGGACGTATAACGGATGTTCCCTAATGCGTAGCGGATGTGTAATGGACACGTTGGATACTTTATGCCGCCTCAAAAAGTTTTGTGCAGCTCAAAACTTTTTGAACAGATGAAATCACACTAGACGGATGCTGGACGGATAGAGAGTATGAAAAACGGACACAGTGAGTACAGAACGGATGAATCGCGTTAAGACCAACGGATGGCAAGTGTTTCTCTCCATTTTACATCCTCTTTCCATCCGTTGGTGCTGTGTGACATGGGCTTTAAAATGAGTGGAATTAGATCTGAGCATCCTTCAAATGGCCTTCCAATTTTCTTTTGTTAATGTAAGAGAAAACATTTCTACTGTGCTATATTTTCTTTTTATGGATTTGAAGAAGAACATTTTGCTACCAACTATAATAGAAGAGAAGATGAAATCATTTGAGAAAGATATAAAACAATGGACAGTGAGAGGAAGAATTTATACTTCTGGGTGTGTCATTCAGATACCAGTCTTCATTACCTCCTTTATCTTATTCAGTTTTAACCTTTTGAAAAGCAATATGGTGTATTTCTTTAAAATAAAAAGTAAAGAAAGAAGAATGTGTGGGGAGGAAAGAATATTTCAGTGGTTTTGAATTATAATCCACCTGAAGCTGCCTTAGGAGAAGATGAATTACAAGTCTGAAAGGGGAATATAATGGCTGATTTCAATTTGCCTCTCTGCTAAAAGAATGGTGAATGAATTGTGGGTATTTGAGCATATCCTTAGTTAAAGCTGCACAAAGCCTAAAGAGGATTGATTGGTTGGTTTTGCTTTGTTTTAAGGAATTTGATGAAATTTGAAGTAACAAAAAAAAATCTCAGATATTTACAGGGGAGAAATACTCATAAACTGGAAGAACAAAGGGATTACTGAAAAAAAGCTTTGGGGGTAGCAAATGTTTTGTCTATCTATGATCTCTCTTTCTCTCTCTCTCTCTTTCTCTCTCTCTCTCTCTCTCCATCCCCTCTTGTGTTCCAGTGATGTCTTATTAAACAAAACCAGCTTTGCTATATTCAAAGAAAAAAAAATGTAGGGGAAATATGGCTCGTGGGCTCTTCAGAGAATTACTATGGTCCTTGCCAAAAGGCAGTTTTAAGAGAACAAAGAAAAGCCTTTGTTGGCACTCTTCCTTTTTTGCAAAATGATTTGTTGTTGGATTTTCACCCACTTTTCAATGTATTTATTTGACATTTAGTGTGGCTTAACAGAGGTTAAAAAAAACACAACCTTCCAAGTTTAAACAAAGCAACTTTAAGGCAGTGAAACACAGATATGGAACAATGATGAAAATGTATTGATTAACATTTAACCTCATGAGAGAAGGGATGTGCTTTTACCAGCTTCCAAAATATATAGAGGGCTCCAAAGTCACCTTTTGTGGGAGTGCATTGTGCAGCTTGGTAGCCACACATGCCAGACAAGTGATTGTCTGGTAGCAAAAATATCTCTGATGATTTGAGTTGCTGAGCAATTTAGAATGGAGAAGGGAACCCTAAAGACCTCTGCTGGCCATGCCCACATGTCATAAAAGGGGGAAAAAATCATGATATGTCATATGATGCTGCTGTAATGACACAGGTTTTACACCCTTACCCTATGTCATTTAGATTTTATAGGTACTACTACTACTCCATGTCGGAAGCAGTGAAGTGATTCCATGGTAAAAGGATATGCTGATGACATCACCATTGCCCAGGGGACACCCAATTGGGGCTCTTTCATGTTCATGTTAAGTTGCCCAATAAAGTATTATTTGCAATCACCTGCTTTTGAACTTCTGAGTTGGCTGGAGTCTGTGATGGGGGCTCACCCCATCCTGTGATCGTAACCAGGTCTTGAAAGTAAGCCTGCCAATCATCAGCCAGCATCCCAAAATCTGAGCCAATGTGCTCTTCTAAATTTTGTAGACAATATCAACCTCTGGTAATATTGAATAGTTAACTAGGGCATACAAAACCTTTGCTAGATCAATACTCAAATACAGCTTATCTGTCTAGAATCTACACTGTATATTGGAAATTAATATAATTGAGTGAGTCCAGAAGTATTTAATGAGAAAAGTACAATACTCCTCTGCTCACAACAGTATACCCTATATCATCAGGCTTAAAATTTTGGGCTTGGACAACCTTGAACGATGCTGCCTACTGTTGGACTTAAGCGTAGTACATAAAATTATCTGCTACAATGTCCTACCAGTCAATGACTACTTCAACTTCAACCACAACAATATAAGAGCCCACAACAGATACAAACTCAATGTGAATCATTCCAAACTTGATTGCAGAAAATACAACTTCAGCAATCGAATAGTCAATGCCTGGAATGCACTACCTGACTCTCTTGTTACATCTTCTACCCCCATTCCTTTAACCTTAAACTATCCACTATTGACCTCACCCCATTCCTAAGAGGTCTGTAAGGGAGCATACATAAGTGCACAATTGTGCCTACTGTCCCTGTCCTATTGTCCCCATTTATTTGTACTTATTTCCTGTATTCTTCTTCATGTTTATACTTATACATATTATCTTGAAAGTGATTGACATATCAAATAAATTAAAGAAAAGAAAATAAACCTTTTGCAGCTATGCCCAACCAGGAAGAATCAAAGCTACTACCAAATATTGATCCCAAGACCCAATCCATCCAAGCAATCCATGGTACTAGAGTTCATAGTACTGAAATCTACTGAAAGATCTTGAAGAAATAGCAGGCTATATTCTTCCATGTAATGTTCTGGGATAATCTACCAAATGATCAAATAGATTAGGTTCTTTAGGTAGTCCTCAGTTTACAACATAATTGGTTCCTGAATTTTTACTGGTAACCTGATGTTATTGTTACACAAGATGTCAATTTGACTTCTTGTTTAGTGACCACATTCCAGCACTCCTGGCTGTTGTCATTTATTGAAAATCATAGATTGTTAGGAGGGAGCCAGGTAAGGGATGTTACATAAACGTGGATGAAGCCCGAGTAAACCCAGTGAGCTGCACATGAGTTGGATTGGTGCTGCAGAGTAGGTCAAAGCCACAGTTGCTCTTGGAATCTCAGCTACCTCAATCAATATATACCACTATGCGGGGCAGCCAAAAATACATAGATTGGAATCAGTGGGGCAATTATGGCACCCCTCTGGTCATAAGTGTGGATAGTCTATCAAATGCCCAATTTTGATCACATGACCAGGAGTGTTGCCATCATTAAAACTTCAGGCACAGGTAGTAAGTGACTTGTAACTTAGAATAGACAGTGAACAAATGGTTGTGAGGTAAGGGCTATCTGTATAAAATAAATTATCTATTCCCTTCTGACATTTTGGTATGTTATTTCATTGTCCTCTGAAAATTGCTGAATTTGCTTATTATTATTATTATTATTATTATTATTATTATTATTATTATTATTATTATTATTATCTTTAATTATCCTAAAACATTCTTTCTCAACCTAGTGCTTTCTAGCTACACTGGGACATCCTGTTACAAACTCCTCAGCCAGCATGTTGCAATCCCTATTACCTGGGAGTATGCCATATTGGAAAAGGCAAATAAATCAATTGCCCTGAAAGTATTTAGGGAAGGGCATCATAAGAATCATCTAATAATTAAATGAATCCTTTTTACTATGTCATTACCGTACTACCTCATTTTTCTACTAATTTGTAGAAGTGCTATTGATTTGATTTCAAGAAAGACCATTAAGCTATTACTATATTTACACTGTTAGTGTCAAGTTTCAGATAGGAGCTACTGGTCCCTCTTGGTAGAATTTCTCTCAGAGCTCAGCTTACTTCTCACATTTTTCTGTATCATTTTTTAAATACTTGTTTTAGCCAAAAATTCTTAATAATTCAATCACCCATTTCAGGCATTTCTCCCCATTAATACACCCCTCCCTGCTGAGAGGTTTTTGTTTTTAAGGTACTCTCCACAAGCAAGTAGCATGCTGCCCCCTACAAACTTGAGCTGTGTTTTCTGAGCTCTCCAACCCTATTTATATTACAAATGATTAACTATTCTCTTTCTGAAGCCTGGCAGGGCAGCTGGCTTTGATCTTAACTGCCTTCTGGCGAAGCCTCAAGACTCTGCAGCTTAAACAGATCAGAACTTGTGATCTTGGGATCAAAAAAGTTCTTAGCTCTGTGAAAAAAATTCTTATTTTTCTACCATTTTCTCTGTGGAAGGTGAGATGGAGGTGGAGAATGAAATCAGTGAAACTCTGTAGTGTTTCACCATTGCAATCAGCTACCAGATCTTAATACTTTTTAAAAAAATGAACATCTCAATTTGGAACAGCTGACAGGAAAAAGCACTACTTCTTGATAGTAATAAAATTGTTCCTTGTTTCAGGAGGCTAGTTAATTCCAAACTGGGTTAGAATCCAATGCTTAATGCAATAATTTTGGCAGTGTGGAAATAAAGTTTTCAGAGAGATAAATGATCATATTACATGGTCCAACTGGGTGATTGATAGACCTCCAAAGGGAGTTGGGAGTTATTCCTACTCATCTATTGCAAGGTCCATCCAAGGCCTTGATCACTGCTTGGAACAGAAGAATGGCTGAGACTGTAGACCAGGGCTGTTAAAATTGTGGCCCACGGGCTGGATGTATCATGTGCTGGCCACACCCACACTCAGTTTAGCGATGGGGGAAAAAGTTGCAATACATCACATGATGACGCCACAGGTTTGACACCCTGTGGTAGACTAAATCATGCTTATGTGATTCCTTCCCTCTTGTGGAACCCCCCCATTCCCCATGGTTTACAGAGGAACTTAAAAAATTGAAGCAATAGAAGAATGCATTGCTAGTACTCTACTGGGAATGAATTTGCCTGGACATGGGTTAGAATCATGATTAAGGCCTATCATGTGGCAGAAAATGAGGTGTTTCTCCATCATTATTGCATCTGCAGATAGTCATCCTGAAGCCCTGTTTCAGGTGACAAGCTCCCTGTTGGGCAAAGAGGACTCCTTTGTAGAGTTGTATGAAAGAACTAGCTCAGCATCTGTCACTCAGTTGTGCTCACAGTTGGACACTGAGCTTGTTGTAGCTTCAGGAGAGATATTGGGGAAATGTTTTGTCCAGTTATCTAGAAATGGTTTGAACATATCAAGCCTGATGGAGTGGATAGGGTCTTTAGGACTGTGAACTCAGCTACCATCACTATAGATCAGGGGTGTCAAACTCATGCCATCACAGCAGCATCATGTGACTTATTGGGATGCCCCCCCCTTGGCTAAACCAGGCCTGGCCGTGGCCAGCACATGATGCATTCAATCAATGGGCCATGAGTTTGACAACCCTGCTTTAGATCCTTCCTGGTGTGTTAAAGGAAGTTGAAAAGCTGATGGGTAAGTGAGCTCTTGTGGTGAATTCTTCCTTTAAAGAGGAGGAAGAATTACCATTTAAGAAGACCTTTGTCTACTCCCTCCTCAAAAAGCCATATGTGGATCCCACAATACTGTACTATACCAAACTGGTTTCAGACTTCATTCCAGCCACAGCTGTAAATTTTGCGAGCTGGTCCTCCAACTCCTTATTCAGAACTTGGCTTGTTCATTAAAATGTTCACATACATTGCATCATGATTAGTTTCTTATACACAAGAATGAAGCTAAACATGGGCAAAAATATTTATCCCCTGAACTATACCGTAATCAAAATCCTTGCATTGATCTATTCATTAGGTTTAAATACTAGGCTTTTTCTTTCTTTCTTTCTTTCTTGCTCATCAGATAGTCTTGTGATGGCCTTGAAAGATACCAGCTCTGTCCCTCAACCTAATGGTTTTCTTCACCCTGGGAACAGTGCCTTTTGCTGGGTTATGTTGAATGTGGGGGTGTGGCTTGCGTTTTTTTCCTGGCTGCTATTTATCATGTTATGAGCCAATATTAGTCTCATATATCAAATCAGCAACTACATTAAACTACATTAAATAAATACAGTATATCAACTATTGATTCCTGGCTCTTCATATGGTTTATTTATTTAGCAACTTTTATGCTATTTCAGTTGCAACCTCCCATTCAAGAAAGGATTCTGAAGACCAGTGTTGAATGTAACAAAGTAGTACATGCAAACTCTATATAAGAATAATTTTCACCACTGAAATAAAAAATACAAGAAAGGAAAACAATAGTTTGAGAACCACTGCAACAACACTATCTATTAGAAATTAGGAAAAAAAAAACCTTTATAGCATTTTTACATCAAGAATTTGAGGAGAATTCTGGTGCTGTAATGCCACATAAGAAACATTTAACATTTCAGTGAACTCTAAAACATGAATATCAAAATTCTCAGAGTAGAAAGTTGACTTTAGAGTCTTTCAAAATAGCAAACTAGGTGACCCATTCAGAGTAAAAGTCATGTCAAAAGAGCAGTTTTATATTGGAAAACATGAACCAATCACCAACTATTGCTAGAAGCTGTGCAGTGTCATGAGCCAACACAGCAGCTGTGTACAGCAGATGCCAAGGAATGAAGCAAGAGTCTAATTCATGAAGTTTTATTTAACTAGAGATAGGTTGGAGGCAGAGAACATGAAATAAATTATATGTGTATCAAGGGCCAGGTGTCTCATATGGATGCTTGTATTTTGTTTGTTTGCAAAAGGAAACCCAATCAAATATTGGTACTGAATATCTGTCTTTATGCATGAACTAAATTAAACTTTTGAGAATAGCCTCTAGTTGTTATTTAAATATCACCATTCTAACTTTTGGAGAGGTGGGTAGAATAGAAAATCTATTTATGAATAGATTGTTTGCATTATGCTGGACTGCTCTATTGTAAATGAAATACCATGCTAACTGATTTATTTCTTTATTATTTGTGTTGAAAATGCATGTGGAGATAAATACTTTATAAGAGATGGGTCAGAAAACTAGTTGCAAATGCTATCAGAAAATGGCAGAAGGCCAAATCAAATATTATATATAATATCCCACAAGTTTAAAAAATGGCCCAAGCACTATTTCCTGAAGCTGCAAGGGTTCTAGAAGAGACTTTATATTGATTGAGCCATGGTGGCATAGTGGTTAGAATGTAGTACTGCAGGCTACTTCTGCTGACTGCCAGCTACTTGCAATTTAGCAGTTCAAATCTCACCAGGCTCAAGGTTGACTCAGATTTCCATCCTTCTGAAATGGGTAAAATGAGGACTTAAACTGTTCGGGGCAGTATGCTGACTCTGTAATCTGCTTAGAGAGGGTTGTAAAGCACTGTAAAGCAGTATATAAGTCGAAGTGTGTTAGGAATCTGTCAACCAATTAGTTGGATTGGCAATATATAAACCAACAATGCATGTTTGTAGCTTTAAGACAAAATCACTGTATTGATTTATACTATACTCCAATTGGTTGATTATACTGAAAATTATCATAAGAGGTAGCTAGAGATCATAGCTTGCTCTCTCTGACATTCTGTCTCTCTGACATTCTGTCTCTCTGACATTCTCTCTCTCCGAAATTCTGTCTCTCTGACATTCTGTTGTGAACCATTAGAGGTTGTTTTTGCTGATATTATTGGACCTAAGAAACCTAGTTTAGTTGGAGTCTGTTACATAATAAGCATAATTGATCATTTTTCCAGATATAGTTTCTATTATTTAATGAAAACGAAGATGGAAACATACCAGCATTTTGTAAACTGGCTAAAATTTGCTGAAAGGAAAAAGAAACAGAAAGTTATTAGCTTAGTAA
>BHFT01003768.1:0-54236 GCA_004320025.1 Laticauda laticaudata | reverse complement strand
GCTTGTGGTGTGGAGATCTTTCTATCTGAGAGTGCAGGCTTCCAAATGATTGACAGTCTGCTGGAATCATCTCTTCTGTTCATGCTTCTTCTATTCATGTCAATCATTTGAGTGATTATATATATATCATATATATATGGAAGATGGCTTGATGTTTTTATGTTTTGTTTGTCTGTGTTTGTCTTAAAAACCAATATTTTTTTTAAAAAAGAGGAACTGATCTAACCCTCTGAATTACAGAGTTGGAAGGGACCATGGAGATCTTCTATTCCAGTCCCTCCTCAAGCAGGGGACCCTTGTGGGAAGCCACATCCTCATCTCCCCATTGGAAGAACTATCCATCTGGTTCAGTTCCAAGTGGGGAGAAAGACTCTGGAAATTTGGAAGGATAGTTTAATGCTGAAGCAGAACTACCAAGCACGTGTGATTCTGGGTAGCAGACCACATGTGGAGAGTGAGGGTGATTATACCTTCTCTTGGGCCTTGCCCTTGAGCTTCCTATTCCTGTGGCAAGGGCATGTATTCTATTGGTTGCTGTAAGGCTCCCATGGGGCTATGCAGGGGTCATAGCTGAGGTTGTCTGAGTTAAGTTTGATTGAAACTTGAAGGGTGATGATGTAATGAAGAAACTTGTGTTCTGTGGGCAATTCCTATGGTTTGGATCTTTTGTGAGAGATAATCCCATCATCCTGAGGCTGAAGGTCTTTTGTCTTGTAGATAGGCTGGCCCAGTCCTTCTCAATGGGTACCAAATATCTGCTGGGGGCAGGGAGCTGAAGCTCTGAGTTTCTGTTTTTAGAAACATGTTTCTCCTTTAGGGAAATATAATATTCTGCCTTTTGAAATATTTCTCGCAATATTTCATTCTTCTAGGAGGTGTGACTTCCCTCACCCCAGAAGGATGAAAAATTTCTGGGAAATATTAAGAGGCAGAATATTATATTTTCCTAAAAGAGAAATGGAGATACATGCTCTTAAAGACAGAAAGAAAACTCAGTCTTTTGTAAAAGCCATTTAAGAAATAGCTTTTCTTAATGTTTATCCTGTAGGAAGTTAGCACCCACCCCCCTCCTAGAAAATTGAAATAGCCTTGTAAATATTAAAAAGGCAGAATATTTCCCCTAAAAAGAGTACAAAGTCAGAAACAGAAACTCACCTCAGGAGCAGAAACTCACCCCCCCCCCTTTGTTAATGGGTGGGCCATTAAGACCTGGGCCAGAATACCTTACATAACAAAGATCTGCAGGTAAAGCTATAGCAATTGCCAAAAGCCCTTTTCAGTGCATAATCATCCAGCAAGGCTCAGCCAAGCCTGGAACTCAGGACAGCCTACTGAGCTGCCTCTGCATGGGAGTCTGACAACCAATCAGAATACAAGATCCAGTTCAAATCCCAACAGAGGGTATAAAACCCAGGCATTTCTTGATCTCTTCCTTCACTTTGAAGCATGTGATCATCCTTCCTTTTCACTCTGGTGCTCCAAGCCATGTGATCCTGATATTAAACCTTCCAAACAGTCTCCATGTTTCCAGTGTCTTTTTCCTCAATTGGAACTGAACCCAGATGGACATTTTTTCCAACAATCCTTTGTTCAAATTACCTAAAGTTAGTATTTTAACATATAGCCACACTACTACATATCGAAGGTACAGCCATGTAAATTTGCTTTTCAATTGTATTGCTGATAATTTCCCATAAGCCTTAACTTTCAAGAATAAAGTTTCAGAGACCAGGACTGGCAGGAGAGCATTTAATACATTATCACATTTTTAGCTGTTCCCAAGCCTCCATGAACAAATAAAATAATCCAGCCAATCTTGGGAAAGGCTGAGAATGTACTTTACCCAAACCTATTTTTGTTGTTTTTCCTTTTCAAATGTTTCTTTTACTTTTTCAGTGCTCTTTTCTGTGGCTATGCTGTAATTCTTGTGAAACGAGAACTGATAAGGGAATATCAAGAGAAATGATGGGATGGGGGGGTGAATGCTTAGCAAGTTTGGGTGACAATAAGGGCTCAACGAACTAAACATTTAGGTGCGACAGCAGATTATAGGCGGACTGTTAGTGTGTGACTGGCCTGGGCCTATTCACTGGGCCTGGGAAGGATGGAGAAGTGGCCGGTGATAGAAATGTATAAAATATGCTGAGATCTGTAACTGGTGTGGTCTCTTGCCTGTGTGTGTATTGAGACCCACCAGCCTTCGCAAACGCTTCATATAAAATCTTTGTTTTGTTTCCAACAACTTTGGAGTTGAATTTTATTCCTCACAGTGAGAAAGGACTCTTCCAGTGGTGGGATTCACAGTTTTTTTACTACCAATTTTGTGGGTATGGCTTGGTGGGCGTGGCAGGGGAAGGATATTGTGAAATCTCCAGTCAGAGGTGGGATTTGCTGGTTCTCCGAACTACTCAAAATTCCCACTATCGGTTCTCCAGAACTGATCAGAACCTGCTGAATACCCCCTCTGGACTCTTCCCAGCTGAACTAGTACAGAACACGAGTTGCAGTCTTTCCTTGAACACTGATATTCATACCCTTGTTACCGTAATTCATTCCATTTGGGAATATGTTTTAAGACCACTTGAAATCTTCAACTGGTATAAAATGAGGGTGCTCATGAGTTTACTAGTCAATCTCCACATTATCATATAAAATCATTACCTTTCAGTGGGTATTGATTTGTTTCAGAACGCAATTATGTATGCTGAAAATCAGCCACAATGCATCTATGGCTCAGGCCCTGTTTTTGAGATAGCCTGACCCAAATAAATTCCACCCTCCCTATTGGGATGATGTTAAAATAGCTATGACCAGAAAGGGGCACTGCACAACTGGTTCTATCTTTATTGGGACACTTCAGGAATATGAATCTGCCATGCTAGATACTTTATCTACAATCCTTTAACAGGCCTTGCAATTGATGGCTATACAATGCATTAGTTTTAGAGCTATCTTGGCCTGGTTGTCAGTAGTTTGCAGGAAAAGAAATCGTATAGACACGAAATAGCTCTGCCTTCCTTTTTCCCATACCCTTTCCAATTTCTCATACTAGAGAATTGTGTGTGTTATTTTATTGGTCTGGGCCCACAAGACTTCTTCTCCATAGGAGAAAACAGTGGGATGGGGTTTGTGTAGCTTTTATTAGCCAGATCAGAATAGTTTTAAAACTAAATGCAATGTATGTTCATTAAGTACAAGATATGTGGGTTTAATTCCCATTAAAAGGTTGAACATAGAACATGTAATATGGAAGATAACTACACTTCAAGACTCCCAATGAGGATGGAATTGGTTATGCAGTGCCTCCCACTGGTCATTAGCTAATACAACAAAATGCTAATAGCATGAGGCCAAACCAATGAGGATCACAAACTCTTTGCATGTAGTCCTAGACTTACAATGTTCATTTAGTAATGTTCAAAATTACAACAGCACTGAAAAATATAACTTATGACCATTTTTCACCCTTATGACCATTATACAGCAGTTTCCCCATGATCATGTGATCAAAATTCAAACACTTGGCAGTTGACTTTTATTATCCTTTTATTATCCCAGGGAGTCATGTGATCACCTTTTGCAACCTTCTGACAAATAAAGTCAATATGGAAGCCAGATTCACTTCACAACCATATTATTAACTTAATAGCTTAACAACTGTGATTCACTTCACAACTTTGACAAGAAAGGTTGTAAAATGGGGCAAAAAATCATTTAACAACTGTCTTGCTGAACAACAGAAATGTTGGCCTCAATTGTGGTCATAAGTGGAGGGCTACCTGTAGTATGAAAGAAGGAAGATGTATCTGCATAGCTTCTGCAGTCTGGATAAATAGTGAATATCCATTGAAGGTCCTCAGACAGCAAGAAGAAACAGAAACAGACAATTTTGGTGGGGTCTCCTTCTTCTGGAACAATTTCTACTCAAGACAAAGTGTTCTAGAGATTTGTCAGGCCTCAGTTTTTCTAAAAGGCCTTTAGAGAGGGACTAGTCTGAGTGTGGTCAATTCCAGAATGTGAAAAAGTTGTTTCACATTGATATCTTCTTGTATTTATTTCATTAATACTGTATCATTTGATTGGTTTTTTCCCCCACATTTTTTGTTTAGCATCCTGTTGGACTGAAATGGTATAAAATCTTATAAATTTATAGATAAATTTAATAAATAATTGTATTTATATCAATAAATTTAATGACTAAAATAAATTTATTTAGTCTTATTGATAGGATTAAATGCCTCAGTCCCTTGAAATCTCAGTGGTAGACTTGAAGCAATACACTTCAGTAGTGCAAGGCAAGAGTTGAATCTTGTTGCCTCACTCAACGTTTCGTTCTTTTCTGTTCTTCATTCCCAGTTGGAGCCTTTTTAGAAAAAACTTTCTTTTTTTCTTGTTTCTTTCTCCTAGTTGAGGGACTTCTACCAATTTTCTCATCTTCTTTAGGTGCTTAACATCAATGAACATATGCAAAGCCTGTAAGTCTTCTCTAATCAGTGCAGTTTCATCTAAGTAAAGAAGTATTTTGAACTTGTGTGCTAGATGAAGTAGTTACAAGAGGACTATTTTATGAAGCATTTTCTTCATATCAAATAGTCTTGAAGACTGACACATCAGGAGTCGTGACTTGAATGTACATCTACACAAATGTATTTATTTTTATCCCACCTTTATTCTTTTATAAATAACTCAAGGAGGAGACCATACCTAATACTCATGGTTCGTGGGCCATGGTTTTCCTAAAGGTCCTTTTTTAGGAGACAATTGGTTTTTCTTTGAAGATGTTTAGCTTGTCGTGATGGTTTGTTGTGAAACTGGATTGATGTAAGGAATTTGATAAACATGGGTATCCCCAAAGGTGCTTTTTCAGAAGGCGAATGGACTTTCTTTGTTTCTCCTTGAAGATGTTTCACTTCTCATCCAAGAAGTGAACTGAAGAAGCTTCTTGGATGGAAGGCGAAACATTTTCAAAGAAAAATCAGAAAGTTCAGTTGAAAAAGCATCTTTGGGACATACTTAATACTCCTTCTTCCTCCTATTTTTAACCATCTGAGAGGAGCTAGACACAGAGAGGGAGAGAGTGACCGACCCAAAATCACCCACGTGGCTTTCATGCAAATAGAATTAATTTACTTTTTTTTCTTTTTAAAAAACCTGAATGGTTACTTATTTAATCTTCTTACCATCTGCATCCAGGCATGTCTGGTTTTATTCAGGTGCTTTCATTGCACAAAGTAATAGGTCAAAAAAATTATAAGTTTAACAAAGATAAAGTCATATTTGACTGAGCTCATGCATGCATCTAATTTTCTTGGAAGTGATACCCATATGATTTCTTATTTCAGGATGCTTGTTTTCAACTTCCCAGTGTAGCCCCAAGACCTTGAGTTTCTTAGTGGCATCCTATTCCAGTAATAACTTCAGTCAAGAAACAAGAGAAAGTTTCAGAGTACTTCATTTTTAAAAATTTCATCTTGATCTTGATCGATGATACCAAGATAGGAATATATTGAATAGTTTGATAGTTCAATCAGAGAAACAAAACAAAACAAAAATTCCAGGGAAAGTGTTTGGAGAAATAAATGAGGGTTTATGACAATTCCCTTCATTGTCATAATGAAGGAATGTTTTAGATCATTGCGACACAAAGGATGTAATTTTGAACAGCATTTCTTTTGAGTGGAACATATATTCCAAAAACAATTTTCAAAAGTTCAAAAGATTTATGCTTGAAGAAGATTCTCTGTTGTTGAGCAGAAATCATGCTGCTGATTGTCTTGGCCCATTGGCAACAGAAATATGACAATGTAAGGTAAGCTAATTATGTAGCCATGCTGCCTTTAACAAGCAACTTTCATTGCAAGAAAAACTGTAAACTATAAAAAAAGCCTGACTTATTCTCTTGCTGCTGTACCATTCACATCTTAACTTCCCCATCTCACGTAAATGAGGACTGAAATGAAAATCCAGCTACTCACATTAGAAAATATGTCTTAAAGTGCTTTCAGGGCATGCCAGATGCTGGGGGGGGGGGAATAGAAAGAAGGATTTGCAAAGCAAATATTCCTTTCTCAAACTGAGCAGCTGAGAGACTTTATTTTTTTAAGCTTGGGAAATTGTTTTGATTGAAAGAGAGAAAAAGAAAGAATTAGAAAGAATGTGCGACTCCTTAATACCTATGATTTACTCTGGGTTTTTTTTCTTTGTTCATCATAATTAAACTAGGATACTGCATCACTGATTAATTAAGACTGCCCTACAAGTTTTTGCACATGTGCCTGCACATACACACACACACACACACACACACACATTTGCAGACTTGTTTAAAGCCTTTTTACAGAAACGTAAACAATAAAAATAGGCTACTGATTTTCTATAGTGCATTATTATGTATTATTATATAGAGGTACATATGCATGCATAAGTTGTAACAATTATTAAGTAATGGTTTCATCTATTTATGCCTGTATGGGCAACAAATCCATTTCTTTCTAAGGGACAACCTGACTAAGAGGCTTCAACAAGAATGTGTGTAATAAAGATGTTGTTGAATGCTACTTATACAATATCCCTTTTGGAATGCCTTTCTGATAGCCTGGGACCCCAAATCCCAGAGATTTGCAACTTTAAGAACTGGAGTCCAATCACAACTGGATAGCATTAGGGAACCAAAGAGACATGGTGACTTTATAACAGTGGTAGGATTCAAAAATTTTTACTACTGGTTCTGTAGGCATGGTTTGGTGGGTGTGGCATGGTTTGGTGGGCGTGGCAGGAGAAGGTATTGTAAAATCCCCATTCCCTCTCCACCCCACTAACCTGCTTTCCAGCTCCATTCTCCTATGCAGGTCAAAAAGAAGTGGGAGGCAGAGAATAGATGGGGACGGGGCCAGTCCAAGGTGATATTTTCTGGTTCTCTGAACTCCTAAAAATCTCCACTACCAGTTCTCCAGAACTGGTCAGAACCTGCTAAATAGCACCTTTGCATTATACTTGAGGTAGCCAAATCCATCCAGTACTTCATGTTCTGTCAGACAGGATGAATACAGAAAACAGAGGAAAGAGGAGTCCAATTATCCTGAAATGGATTAGAGGAATATCAAGATGCTTTCCAGTTGAAAGAAACAAAAGAGCTCCTGAAACAAGAACTCATCTGCACTGATCTAGTCAACTGCCATGAATATCTAGCATAGTCCACCAAAACTGAAACAAAAGCAATGGCTTTGGCAGTTAAACATGCAATTGCATAATGTTTGTGAAGGCGTAAATACACAGATAGAATCAAGAAATGGCTGTTCACCTAAAATATGAAATTGTCTTTGAATTTCATTAGGTGAATCAGATTTCCCTCATGGTAATGAATTTCTGAGGCAAACTCCTTCCCTCCCCTCCCCTCTCTTCCCCTCTCCTGCATTTCTTAACTATCCAATAATCATTGATCCTCTGGTGATGGACAAAACTGCTTAAACCACCCAGTGTAAACTGAGTATAAAAACTTAAAAACAACACTATCACCACTAATAATGAAATACACTACCACCACTAATAATGAAATGCACTAATAATGTACATGCAGTCATACGAAACTTGTCAACACATAATGTTTCATATTTCTAAAAAGCCTTCATAATACTGTACATATGGGCTGTTTTTTGTTTTTTGTTTGTTTTTGCTTTTTAAAAAGGTCTTTTTATTTTGGTATTAAAATCATTAGAAAGATATAGATGCCAACAAAACCCATTTGGAAAGGGCATTTCAAGTAGCTTTAAAAGCATGGTTTTTGTGAGATCTTTTAGCTATGCTTCCACACCCACTATGTTTTTCCTCCCGGTGGTTGTTCTTTTCAGCTTTGTAAATCTAACAAGTTTCTTTGATCAATGTTATAAGCACTACCCTCCTCTTTGCAAGAGAGAAGGTAGATCAAACATCTCAGAGGAAGGTGTTTTTTTAAAAAATTCAAAGTGGGTTTCTTTGGCAGTCATAAAAAGTGAAGCCCACAATAGTTGTGTTAAAAATGAATGTTTTGTTAATTAAAATGCTTTCCCAAAGGTGAAACTGATGTTGAAGTGATCTGTCATTTCCTGATTTGCTAGAAGAAAGGTGTATTCTTCTTCTGTACCATGAGTGTTATTTGAATAAATGAAGGAATATATTGATGTACAGCATCAGAGGCTACATCATAGCACATTAAATCTTAAGTTGGCTGAGATGGACTTGTAAATTTGTATATGTCAGAAATGGAAGTTACATCAGGCTGTTTATTCCAGCACACAGGCAATCATCAGTTATTATCAATTGATTTTTTTTGAAAAAGGTAGCACAAAATGGATGAAGTATTAGAAATGTATACAAGTTGGCTATGTCTACATTTTACATGCACATGTGCACATCAACTGAAAGCAAGGCAACACCTATTTATTTATTACATACCAGGCACATATTCATATTGCTCCCAGTTTCCCCCTATACACACACACACACACATACACACAGAATTATAGATAGATAGATAGATAGATAGATAGATAGATAGATAGATAGATAGATAGATAGACAGATAGAGATAGAGATAGATAGATAGAGATAGATACTTCACACTAACATTAGCATCCACCACAGCCAGTTGAGTGCAGCCAAGCACCTGATTTTCACCCATGATTCTCAGTCCAGGTGTGGCATCCTGCTTCTGCATCTCCTGGAACCCTATCTTGGTCATCCTAGTATTCAGCCAATGATACAATCTTAGATTAAGTCAATATAATGCTTCTGGACTTTGTGCTTGAAGTGGAAAAAACCCAAAACTTTGACTTTGGGTTTTGTTGATTAGATAGGTTTGTTGTTATATAAATAGCTAGTTGATGATGATGATATCCATTATTTATGTCTGATTCTTGGTGATTCTCAGGTCTCTCTACATTTCTTATTCTAGTGTGCTGAAAGGAGTCAGAAGTCAGTGCTTTCCTTTCTTTTCCCTTTCTCCTCTTCACCTTTTCCTCTGCCTTTTTTCCTTCCTTACCTTCCCATTATTTTCATTTTTCTTTGTATTTTATATTTTGATTAGCTAATGAAAAAATTAAAAGTCAAAATAATCCTCATGATATTCATCCCGAGTGGTTTGCATCTGTAGGTGTGGCTTGGTGGGCGTGGCTGGGGAAGGATACTGTAAAATCTCAATTCCCACCACACTCCAGGGGAAGGATACTGCAAAATGTCCAATCCCTGCCCACTCCAGGGGAAAGATACTGTAAAATCCTCATTCTCTTCCCACTCCACTAACCTGCTTTCCAGCTCTGTTCTCCTGTGCAGAGCAATAAAGAAGACCCAGCTGATCAGCTAGGACTGGGGAGGCAGAGACTAGATGGAGGCAGGCCAATCACAGTTGGTATTCCGAACTACTCAACATTTCTGCTACTGGTTCTCCGAACTATTCAAAATTTCCACTACTGGTTCTCCAGAACTGATCAGAACCTGCTGAATACTACCTCTAATTTGTGTTGGTCTAATTTTGGAAGGGTCGATAGGGATTGTGAGTTTGTCACCTGCCTAGAAGACAATATAGTTTCCTCTCCCAGAGAAGAGATGAGTTGCCAATGTTTAGTTTACACAGTGCTTCATCTGTTGTTAGTGGATAAGGATTGTCGGTGAAGTGAGAACATCCTAGTGATGATCTCCACCTTCCAAATAGTGGGTGCAACCAAGCAATCAAAGCCATGGCCCTTTTGAATACACATTGCCCAGGTGGCACTTGTATCAAGAGAGATGGGACTTGCCTGATTGCGCCTGCCATTTTCAAACAGAGTCTCATTACTCTTGGTGTGGAATCTTGGATCTGGGGGAGAAGCAGTCTGATTCTGCCATGCAACAGAGTGAAGGGATTTCTTTCAGGGTAAATCTAACATCAGAAAGATTTAGCCAGCAAGGGGTCAGGATTCCAGCAGTTACCCCCATTTAAATCATGAGTCTCAAGCCAAACTTCCAAAACTTAAAAAGGATTTATTGGGAGTTAACATGCCAGCACTGCCTGGGTGTAGCCGACTCTGAGACACATAATTCATTGTTACCCTTGACTCTGGTATTTCCCTCATCCCCTGGGTGTATCGTAATTCATATTCTCCAATGGGACACATCCATAGCCAAGAGTCATCAATCATGCTCTCCAGTTAGAATTTTGTGCAGCAGAAACTTCAGTCACCTTGTTACTATCTTTGAAAACATTTATGGAATGCAGTTTCAGTTTTGCTGCACTTCTCCCTACTCCCTTTCTGTTGGCAACTCTAAAAAGACCATAGAAATATACTGTGTTATGAGTTGATACAAGGCTTGTTAAGTATGGGCCCCAACTGGAGAAACAATATATTGGTGCTGCTAGAATATAAGTTAAGAATGAAGGCTTTGCTTGCATGCAGGATATTGTATCGTAAAGATTATTTTCCCTGAGTACAATTTCAGATAACTTCAAAATCTTGCAGTATTGATTGGACCAAGCTAAGTGTTTCCATTTCATGGCTCCATTATGTTAAAATGGCATAAGATGTCTAGGATTTTCTCCTTGGATTTCTGGAGTTTTCTTTCCTTTCTCCCTTCTCTTCCTCCCTTCCCTTCTCAAAAACATGCTAAGCCTATTGTAAATTATGGTTTTTAGTGTTTCCCACTTCAAAATTGCGCTGTCTACCTGCCCATGTTTCACCAGGCCCAAAAAACATCAAAACAATCCAGAATACATCTGTCCCTTCAGATGTATCTGCCTGCAACAGCTAAGTCAGCATGATACTGTCCCAGAGTTGGCCTTCATTACAATGTCTTTAGGACACCACTGTCAAAATGAAGTTGTGGATATCAGTGTAAGCATATCTTAGTCGTGGAACACTGCTCTTCCAAACTAGGTGTATGGGACTGTGTCTTTGTCATTATATGTCATCTAAGCACAATAGTGTAGCAGTGTTTTTTCACTTCAGCAACTTTAAAATTTGTGTACTTCAATTCCCAGAATTCTGGGAGAATGAGGAATTCTGGGAATCGAAGTCCATACATCTTAAAATTGTCATGGTTGAGAAACACTGGGGTAGACCACAAGGCTCTGTATTTTATATTTGCCATTATCTTGGTCTGGTCCTGTATTTGTATCAACTACTGAATAACCAAATAAATACCCTTTATTTATTTATTAAATCTGTCTCCCTATCAAGCAACTCTGGGTGTAGATTTTGGACCATTGGCTGATTGTGACTGACATTTTTCCTGGGCTCATAGGGTTTGATGAATGATACGGTGCAATAACTTCTTTGAATGTTACTTTACTTTGGATATTTCATTTATTTAAAAAAAACACATCAAAGCTAATGGCATCAATTAGCTTTATTTTCCTTAGTCTGGCTCTGCAAGCAGAATTTACCTCTGGCTAATTGCATTCCAAAGCTTGCTTCTCCCTTGCCTTTTCCCTCTGCTAATGCTGCTGCTTGATTTTTAAAACTGTTTTGTAGACAGAACTTTTATTTTTCTCTACTACTGAATACCAGAGTCTAAATTCTCTCTAACTGCATACATATTAGCAAGCTATAATTTGCTCTATCATGTAGCTGCACATGATTATTTCTAATTATTCTACTCTATATTTATGTCATGTTTTAGCAATAAGAAAATGGATAAATATATGTACTCTCTGGCTTTCTCTGTCAGTTTGACGCAGGCTTTCTCTCTCTGTTTGGTAGAACATTTTCTCTTCTAGTTGCTTTAAGTCCATAAGTGATCATCTTCATTGAACAAACCAAGTTCCATGACATGTTTTCTTCTTCAGGTCTTCAGCTGGTCTTTTTCAAAGGTGGGATTCAAATTTTTTAACAACCGATTCTGTGGGCGTGGCTTAGTTAATGGGCGTAGCTTGGTAGTCATGTTATTGGCTGGACATGGCCAACACAATATCACTCACATTGAGGTAAGCATCTGCTCGCCTGGCCTCTCATGACTGTGGGGATGCTACAACAGTTGTAAGTGTGAAAAATGGTCATAAGTCACTTTTTCAGTGCCATTGTAACTTTGAATGGTCACTCCACACAAGCAAAGTAACCAGCAATGGAGGGGGAAAAAAACTCCAGAGAAGTTCTTGAGACAGGAAGTCTAGTCCCACCAAGAATGTAATAAGGGTTAACGGAGAGGCAGTTTCTGTAAGCAACACCAGAATGTTTCCTTCCTGCTTTCCTTACAGGATTAGGCCAGTAATTTCTTCTAACAACTGGTTCTCTGAACTGCTTAGAATGTTAACAACCAGTTCTAGACAATAGGCGTGAACTGGTAGAATTCCACCCCTGGTCTTTTTCCAGATTTCACTCAACAGATCTCTTTAACAATCTTCCCTGAATGTGTCTTTGAACCAATAAACATCTTGTCAATAAAGATTCACAATCATCCAGCTCATGGTTGTCCCAAAGGTGCTTTTTCAAGAGGCAACTTTGTTTTTTCTTGAAGAAGTTTTCTCATCCAAGAAACTTCCTCAGTTCTGACTGAAGTGTGGGCAATGGAAGGATTTATATTCCTTGCAGTCAACTAGTCATTAGCAATCTTTCTGAGAGTCACTGAGGCCATTTGGAAGTTTATCTGTGCCTTCAGAGTCACTGATTAGTGCAAATGGGATGAAATTTACAACACAGTCCTTTCAACAATTCCAAAAAGATTTCATGTCATACCCCACCCCCCACCCATAGAAAGTGAGCTGTTCAGTTTTAGTGTAGATGGCCTCTTTGATCCCTCTTTCAAACCAGCGATCATCTCTGTCCAGAAAGTGGATTTTGCTGTATTCAAAAGAGTGGTCTTTGTCTTTCCAATGTGGATGGACGATTGAATCTTGTCCTGTTAGGTTTGTTCTTCTATGCTGTACCATGCATTTGTGAAACGTCTTCAAGGAAAAACAAAGAAAGTCCAGTTGCCTCTTGAAAAAGCACTTTTGGGACAATAAGCATCTTGCTAATCAACCAGCATTATTCCTTAGTGAAACCAACACAACATTTTCAAGAGCCACCATTGTCAAGGTCACCATTGTACCAACGACCCGTAACGTCTCCTAATTCTTCCCAGTGATTATCTTGAGATTCTACCTCTTCCTTCCTCCAATGGTATCATTTCCCCATGAGAAACTAAGTTATCTATTTATAGTCTGCCTCTAATTATTTACAGAGCATTTGTTTGGGTTTTATATAGACATATTAACAGCTAGCAGGACACCATGGTATTTTTTTTTTATAACTATTCCAGGAGACATGATTCAGATTGGTTTTTTTTTTTATTTCTAAGGATGTTTCTAAAATTGTGATGATGTAATAGAGAAGACGCCTCATATACTATGTCACCTGTCTGAAATTCAGCTTATTATGGGTATTAGATTGATTTCCTAAAGATGTGGATTTCCCATAGAACTAATCTGTTTTGCAGTCTTAAATATCAACCAGTCAAACCTAATCATAACCTATACGGTCTATATCCAGGACACTAGAACTGTCATGCCTCATAGTTTGTAGACTCTTTTATCTTTAGCACATGAACTACATCAAGGCATTGTACAGACAGAATTATTTCACATATGAAATATTGTTTAATCTGTATTTAAATATATGTATAGCACCTAACTGGCTGATAATTTTAAAGGTTTATAATAGTACAATGCAAGTAATTAAGAGCAGCAAATGAAAACTGTGACAAAGAGAGAGATGAATTCTACCAATCTCAAATGAGATACTGATACTAATACTAATAGAAGAGAAAGAACGGGAAGAAATGATAAAATATAAAGATCTGCAAAAAGAAGTAGAATGACTGTAGCAAAAGAAAGCAAAGGTGATACCAATAGTGATGGGTACTGTGGATGCAATCCCAAAACATTTAGGACATAACTTCAACACTAGCAGCACTGACAAAATCATTTGCAAATTGCAACCTTATCTGGAACATCTTACAATCCTGTGACACAGTATCTTTTACATCATCAAACTACAAAGTCTGTGTCATGCTCCTGGTGAAGTCTGACTCTGAGGAAGAGGAGGAAGAGCCAACAGGGAGTGGGAGTGTGGATCCAGAGGTGGTGGAGGAGGCTGGGGAAGGGCAGAGGCCAGCTGAGCAGTCAGAGGAGAATTCAGACCCATCTCCTATCCACCCTAGGTCACGCAGGGAGGAGAGGATCAGGGAAAAATGAGGTCTTCTCAAGAGGAGATTATCATAATCCTCCTCGTGGCTTGCAGGCTATATAAGCCTCATGGCTTATATACCTATGTATATAGGTTTGCAACTGCGCAGTTAGAATTGCTGAAGTCAATTAGTGTTTACCTTGAAAGAGGTTTATCTTTGCTGGTGTTCTTCCCATGGACTTTTCTTGGTTATTTTCCTGGAGGTTATAATTAGTTATCTTGGCTTGCTTCGGAACTCTCATCAATGTGGTTTCTTTTGGTTTTTCTGTTTGCCTCATGATTTACTTTTGTGACTTTACACCGTGCCTAATAAAACAGTGAAGTTAAGTTGAAGGCTTTACTGGACTTTAATATATATGTTGGGTTTTTGGGTTATTTTGAGAGACTACGGGTCATCACAGTCTGCTTATCCCAGGTCCTTGGGAAGGATTCAAAAGGTGGATAAAAATGCCAAATGCAGTGTAAATGTTTGGCAGATGGTATAACCAATCATAATAACTGATTAGTGAGAAGATACTCAAGCACAAAACACAATGTGACATAGAAAACAGTGAAATAGGATACGTAGACTTATTTTACCATATTAAAATATGCTCACTTTGCAGGTGACCTCAGTCTGCCCTAAAAAATGAGCTCTGATTTGGGCAGTGTTAACTATATACTTAGGGATGCGGTAGCTCAGTGGCTAAGATGCTGAGCTTGTCGATCAGAAAGGTTGGCAGTTCGGTGGTTCAAATCCCTAACACTGGGTAAATGGAGTGAGCAACTTGTCCCAGCTTCTGCCAACATAACAGTTTGAAAGCATGTAAAAATGCAGGTAGAAAAATAGGGACTACTTTGGTGGGAAGGTAACAGTGTTCCATGTGCCTTCACCATTTAGTCATGCCGGCCACATGACCATGGAGATGTCTTCAGACAGTGCTGGCTCTTCAGCTTTGTAATGGAGATGAGCACCATCCCCAGAGCTGGAAATGACTAGCATGTAGGTACGAGGGGAACCTTTACTTTACCTTAACTATACACTTGGAGGTACTGCTAACTATATTTACCTGCAAAGGAGAGAAGACCCTCTAATGTCGGGTCCCAATGAACTGTTTAACTGATAATAAACCTAGAGCCACGATGGCACAGCGGTTAGAATGCAGCACTGCAGGCTACTTCTGCTGACTGCTGGCTGACTGCAATTTGGCAGATCAAATCTCACCACACTCAAAGTTGACTCAGCCTTCTATTCTTCCCAGGTGGGTAAAATGAGGACCCAAAATTGTTGGGGGCAATAGGCTGACTCAGTAAACTGCTTAGAAAAGGCTGTACAGCACTGTGAAGCAGCATATAATTCTAAGTGCTATTGCTATTGCTATACTAAGTTCTTGACAAGGCCTATAAATGGCAATCAAACATAATGTACAATGTCTTCTATTGTGGATGAACAACAAATGACTTCCTTTCCTGACATTATATTTGAGAAATATTTCACCATGTTTTACCATAAAGTCCAGCAGTTTGAAACCTGTTCTGGTAAATGCTCCTCTTTGACCCTGTGTCAGGCTCACAGTCAAATATTTTTCTCTTTTGTCCTTGGCTGACCATTTTAGTCCTTCTAAGCAACTCCATGTCTGTTTGAGCACCTATATACAAGGCTCTCTGCTTGAAGATTTCTTTGGCCTGTTGTTTGAGTGAAAATAAATAAGAATGTGATAGACCATGCTTTACCATAGTTTTAACAAGCTACTTTATCCAAACCAAGGACAGAGGCATGCTGTTCTTCTAGGCAGAGCTTGGGTAATCTATGATAATCCATTTGTAGGGTCTTCTATCAACAATTAAAGGCTTGTTTTGATGAGGGCAAGTAGCATCGATAGATTTCATCTCTAATGGGTATACTTTCCTCTTACATTGGAAACTAAATAGACCATGGGTTATAGTTCTTTCTGATGGGAGTAAAACTATTAAGTGTTGCTGGGAATAGATGGAGGAATAAGCCAAATATCTGAATTATCCTCAGCAGATATTTTTCTTTTGGATTGGCCACTATTTGTACCATCATCATCGTCATCATCATCACCATCATCATCATCATCTCAAAACAATTTTCTCAGCAGGGTTCCCTACAGGTATGCTGAATTTGATTTCCCATAATCCTTTTGTCCATTTTCTTTTAACTTTTATGAGAGTTCAACAGATCAGAAATGGGATGCAGAGGGCTATAATAAAATATAATCTTCCTAAAATATAGTAGACTGATACCCTACAGGCCACAAGCATTTTATCATTTGTTTCTACTATAGTTGATATGTTTGATAATAGGCATAGAAATCTAGAATCTCTCCATATTTTTCCTTGCAGAGTTTTCTTCACCTAAACATATTTTCCTTTCCAAAGCTAACTTTTATTTATCTGTCTATCATCTATCTATCTATCTATCTATCTATCTATCTATCTATCTATCTATCTATCTATCTATCTATCCATTTTTTAGAAAAAGTTATGACCTTAGATTATTTATTATAAGCATAATTATACTTTTGTTTTATTTTTATTTTTAGAAATTAAATTCAATTTCCAGAACTCTGTTTTGAATATCTTATATGAATGGTGGTATCTGACATATCGTGGCAATCAAAATCATTTTTTTAATCAGGGAAGAAAGAAAAAAAATATTTTTCATGTTTAAAGTGTTGAGACCGAGGGAAAACAAAAATCAACCAAAATGTTGGGCTTTGATCTGTTGCCATGCTTACAGCTAAAGTAACAGGGAACAGTTCTTTCATTTTGTGTTGAAAAAAATTCAATCATTGTAGCTTCAAGTCAATGGAATGCTTAAGAGATCCTGTCACTTCACTGGGCTTTGCAATGAATAAAGTCCCCATTTTGTATTGGGTAAGGAGAAGTGGTAGGTCTTAGGGAGAGATTGTCTTGGGATTTCTGAATGGACCATTTAGCCTCAAAGAAATTGTGTTTTATCTGGAATCCTTCGCTGCCTGCCTTCAGGTCAGCTTTCCATGTATATTAACAATATGCCATCTTCTAAGTGTATAGGCTTGAAGAAGAGCCATGGTAGTGCAGTGATTAGAATGCAGCATTGCAGGCTAATTCTTCCAATTGCCAGCAGTTCAATCCTGACAGGCTCAAGATTGACTCAGCTTTCCATTCTTCCAAGGTCAGTAAAACGAGGACCCAGATTATTTAGGACCAATATGCGGACTCTGTAAACCGCTTAGAGAGGGCTGTAAAGCACTGTGAAGTGGTATGTAAGTCTAAGTGTGATTGTTATGTGGCATTCACTCAATAATACTATGTAGCCCTTTCTTGTTTATGCCCAGGCTACTGAAATAAGCTGCAGGCATACAGATTGACAGTTTAACTGAGAGAATTAGGAAAACAAATATTAAACTGTCCCAAATGAAATAAATGAATGTATAAATAATGCTTCGATAATAATACGTTCTCTATTTAAACTGTTAATCTCACAGCAACACATTTACATTCTCATTGAATATATGATGATACATAGTGATTTTCACAATGCAGGTATGTGCACTTTGATGGTTTAGCTTTGTGTGTGTGTGCGTGCGTGTGCGTGCATATATTGCACAGTAGTTGTAACCTGTTCCAGTCCCAAGGACTGAAGGGGAAATACAACATCACACAGAACAAGAATATAATAAATAACCCAAATGAGTTTGGAGAACAAAACATCACATAAAAAAGATTACCCCCCTCCTCCTAAATAAAACCCAAAATAGACGTCTCCCTCAGCCAGCTGGGATGGAAAGCATGTTGAAAGAAATGGTGGGATGGAACTGCAGTGACACAAACTTGCCAGGGTGGGCATGGGATGAGGCATTGGCATGCAATTATAGGAAAGGGTAGATGTGCAAATGTGTATTTGTCCAGAAGGCCTGCATGTAAGAAGGCAATTGGCATTCACTTTTCTGATGTGGAAACTAGACAAGGCATAGCAGCAAGGGAATTGTCAAACGGAGGAGCAGAGGAGCTGCCAAGCCAGAACGAGCTGCCAACTCCCTACCATAGAAACTTATTTTTGGACAGAATTTCCTGAACCCAGTTTAGAGTCCAGCCAGCATCAGCTTAAAGCTACAGTGCAGATAATGGATATGTGGTAGCGTCGGGCCCCAGGGCAGACTCGGGTTTAGAACACGCAACCCTTTTCATGCCAGGATCATAGTGTTATCTTAAATAATAGATTAGAAAAATCTAGAGATTATTGTTTTCTGCCCACCAATTCTATTGTCATAAAAAGTCCAGAGCTTTTTTTGAAATCAAAGGCAAAGTCAAGGAAATTTCCAATATTTCTAGCAGAATAAGAAAGAAAGGGAGGGGGGAGGGAATGAGTAGTCCAGGGATACCATTCTTCCCCTAGCTTGAAGGGGTGCAAAGGCTATCCCCTTCCTCTCTTCTCTATCTCTATTGCAAAGCTTGCCCTCTGGAGCACCCCACCCCCCCAGAGATTCAGGTGCATTTGAAAACTTCACTGTTCCTCCAGGGGCTTGGTTATGACCAAAGTAAACATCTATGCATGATTATTTCTCTTTTTCACAGATAGATGACTTCTATGCTTATTGTTTTCTGCATTAAACACTTTAAGTTGCTCAGTGTTTTATGCAGTTAAATGAATAAAAGGGTTCTTCAAACACAGAGAGACAAAAGAGCATTCAAATACAGCATCATTGTCTCTCTCTTTTACATCCTTTAGAAAATGGGCAATGTACCATTTCCAACCTTATATTCATTTTCATTATAAACATCTTGCACATGACTCTCGAATGCAACAATTAGAAGTGGTGTTTTTTATTTTTAAACTTAGCAGGTGTATTCATTTAGTAAATGTATATGGCAGCCCATCTCATATAAGGTGGCCCTGCATAGTATACAACTGTTAAACGTTCATCATCTGATCTCTTTCAATTGTTTTCTTCATCTCTTTTCTTGTTGCAGTACTTTGAAGTAGCAATAGCAAGGAAACTGACACCAGCAGCCACTCCAGTTGGTCACTGCTTAATTTTCCAGGAATAGAATTAGCACTTAGACTTATAGTGCTTTACAGCCCTCTCTAAGTGGTTTATAGGGTCAGCCTATTGCCCCCCCTCAAAAAAATCTGGGTCTTCATTTAACCCACCTCGGAAGGATGGAAGGCTGAGTCAACCTTGTGCCTGGTGAGATTTGAACTGCCAAATTGCAGTCAGCTGGCAGTCAGCAAAAGTAGCCTGCAGTACTGCACTCTAATTACTGTGCCACCGTGGCTCATGTCCTAAGTACAGTAGAACCTTGGGTCACAAATGCTTCTGACCACAACCAAATCGGATGCCAACCAAAAAATCAGCTAAATGTTTCACTGTGTTTGCGAACAATCAAACACAGCTGTGGTGATTTCCCCTTCCGCACCATTTTTTTCCTACACGCATGCACAGTCAATCTTGCTTCCGGTCATGACCAAATTGGGTTGCAACCAAAGTCCTGAAACGGATTACGGTTGTGACCAGAGGTTCCACTGTATCACATTATTTCAAGGGATTCTATTGAAAAATGTGTCTGCTTCGGAAAAAGAGTACTAGAGGTAGTCCTTGACTTATGACCACAAAATTTCCATTGCTAAGCAAGACAGTTAAGTGAGTTTTGCCACATTTTATGGCCTTTCTTGCTACAGTTGTGAAGCGAATCACTGCAGTTGTTAAGTCAGTAACACCATTGTGAAGTGAATCCGGCTTCCCCATTGACTTTGCTTGTCAGAAGGTCGCAAAAGTGACTTTGGGACACTGAGATTGTCATAAATATGAATCAGTTGCCAAAATCAGTTGCCAAATGTCTGAATATGGATCACATGGGCAGGAGGATGCTGCAACGGTCGTAAGTCATGTTTTTCAGTGTTTAGTCACTAAATGGATAGTTATAAACTGAGGACTTCCTGTAATAGGCATTTGAAGAGGAAGTTGGTGTAACTTAGAACAATATTCAAAGGCATCCCACAGAGGAAGTTAACAAATGTTTGTTTTATTTTTGAGTCTCTCCAGCTAAATGGGTACAAAGAAATGCACCCATTTAGTAGACCTACATACAGTATATATCTACCAACTCAGCTGAAAACATCCAGATGACCTTTAGTTGGCAGAAAACTCTTTTTTTTTTTTTTGCAATCTTCCCAAAAATCTTCCTACAGATTTTTTTTTCAGCCGAGCTGTGGTAGTCTGGCTATTCAAAATGTATCATCCAAATGTGGCATAGAGGTAAGAATTAATAAAACCATTTGGTTAATTGTCCCATCTATTCTCAGTGATGACATATACCTAAAACAAAACAAGGTCCTATTTAAGGATAATAGTACATAGGAGAATTCACATGACTCCCCCCCCCCCAAATGGTCTACTTCAATTATGTAGCATTATCAGCAAAGGTTACTGCCAAAGACAATTGTTGGAGCAATACATTTTGATGAGTTTCATGACCTTATGGGTTCACTATGGGATCTGCATTCCTTCTGGGAGCTTTTTTTTTTAATATATGACTTTTCTTCACACTCTCAAGCTTGCTTGCTTGTTTCCTTCCTTCCTTCCTTCCTTCCTTCCTTCCTTCCTTCCTTCCTTCCTTCCTTCCTTCCTTCCTTCCTTCCTTCCTTCCTTCCTTCCTTCCTTCCCTCTTCCTTCCTTCCTTCCTTCCTTCCTTCCTTCCTTCCCTCCTTCCTTCTTGATTCCTGCTTTCTCCCTTTCTTCCCCTTTTTTTAATCCCCCAAGGATTACTCAACTATGATGAACTCTGATTTTCAGCAGAATCTGTTATGTTGATTACTATCAGTCAGACTTTTATATCTGTCTTTTAATCAGCCAAATATGTAATGTCTTTTGTTGGAAGAATGAGCAAATAGACTGCTGATCAGTACAGGTTTGCATATTAGCACCTCACATTGAACTGGGTCTGTGAGATTATATTAAATCAACCTATAATCCCATGTATTATATACAGATGAAAAGAGACTTCAGTTTGGATGTCAGAATGATGATGGGTGGAATCTGCATTTCCCCTTTAAACTCAATTAAATAGCAAGTTTTCATAGGCTCAAATATGCTGGTTTTGAAGTACTGTAGACAGAATCAATAATCCTAGCAAGTCCATTTAATTTCTCTTGTGCCTACTTCAGTAAGTCTATCAAGGCTCTGTAGATTTGATTTCAAAATCACATCTGCATCCCCTGAGCAGACACAACTTCCATTTTCTTTTCCAAGTGCAAATACATTATTTGGTGTTTTACCATTCCCAAAGGTTAAACAAAGAAGAAAGATCTCTTTGGGTTTTTTAAAAATAAATAAGTTAAATTATATACACCAAAGTAAAATATAACAAATATACCTGTGTACTAAATAGAATGGTTCTATCTTAGATGATATTTGATCATTTCACTTCTTTACGTCCCACGTTTGTTGCTTTTTTGTTTGTCTGATTCAATTATCAATGTATACATTGATTTTTATATAATATGGAATTCAGTTCTTAGCAATCTGCATCCAGAAAGCTCAGTGATATATTTTAACTATGAAAATCATTTGTTACAGTCTGCAAAAAGCTTTGTGGAGCATGTATCTTGGAAGCAACAGGGTATGCAATATACCCATGAAAAGGAAGGACATGAAATTATGGCACATTTGATGTAAAGGCCCGGTCCCACTGGCCAATGGATGCAAAACGTATGCATAAAGGACATAGCGGATGAGCAAAATTTCAGTGGCTCCATCCGTTGTCATCTGCTCCAAAAAGTGGTGAAAATTTACATAAACAGAACGGAAAAGGACGGACGTGGGTAGTATGTAGCGGGGATGTTAAACAGATGTTCATTGGAAGCCGAGTGGATGAAAGCAGATGGAAGGGGATGACACCTCCAAAGGGGTTACGGGGGATAATTGCAAAGCGGACGCATAGCGGATGAAGCTGATGCATCACATATGCCTAAAGGAAAGAAAGGGGATACTGCGTGGATGTATATCGGATGCAAACCGTTCACTGCACATCCTTTCTATTTCCGTGCTACTAACGATGTATAGACGTTCCATGTACCTTTTGTTTCCTCCCTCTTTCCATTTTCAGCTGCAGCGGATGTGAGTTGTGAGGATGCCCAGAGGATGCAGAGAGGATACAGCGGACGTTTAACAGATGATAATGGACATAGNCAAAGTTTTGTGCAGCTCAAAACTTCTTGTGCGGATGAAATCTCAGTGGATGGATGCTCGATGGATAGAGCGTATGAAACACATATGCAATGAGTACACAATGGATGCATAGCGTTTTCCAATAGATGGCAAGGTTTTTTTAACGTTTTACATCCTCTTTGCATCCGTAAGTGCAGTGGGACCGGGCCTTAAGTGCTGTATTTGAAAGAGGATGTACTCTGAAAATAAGGAGGAAATGCTAAAGCACAGGAGCTGAAAAACAACTCAAATTGTTATTGGTTATCAATAGAAGAAAATATTTGGAAATCAGGGTTGAACTGTGGAGTCCTTGGTGCTCTCTGAGCTTGTTTGCTTTCCTGCAAGACTTTTCATCGCCCAACTAGGCAACATCATCAGTGCTAGAAGTGGGTGGGGTTTGCTCTCTGTTTATATACAAGGGGCTCAATGTTAGTGGGAATGTTATTTTCTTCTTGGTAGTTCTTTAATTAGACTGTTGTTTACCATTTGATCTTATTATTAGAAATTTTTCACATTTATCAGTATCTCCCAAATGCCAACTCATAAAACATTTTGTATACACATTTTATAGTTGAGAACAGAAAGAAGGGGGGGGGGAGTTTCAAAGAGCAGGCAACTGTGGAATCGAAAGTACATTCCATTCATATTTTCTTCCAAGACTGATTAGATGATTGAAGCTTCTACCATGCAAAAATCTAATTGGAGAGTATGATTGATGACTCTTGGCTATGGCTGTTTTTTGTTGGATGATACACCCAGAGGGATGGGGCTGGGGGAAAGCAGGATCAAGGGTGACAGTGAATTACATATCTCAGAGTTGGCTACGCCCAGGCTAGTGCCAGATGTAGAATATTAACTTCAAATAAATCCTCTTTAGTTTTGGGAGTGTGGCTCGAGGCTCATGATTTAATTGGAGTAATTGCCGGAATCCTGACAGATAGCCAACTCTGAGGATATTCAGGATATTTATTTATTTTAAACTGAAAGCAGATAATTTGACTCCTTGTACGAGCAAGTGAAACTTCTCTCCCCCACTCCAATACATTCAAACAGCTAGTTACCCAGAAGGAAACACACAAAAGAGCAATTTTCATTCAGTCTGGTTGTAAGCTCTTTGTTAGAAAAACTGTCATTTTCTAGTCTTCAGAGACATTGTTCTGAAAAAGAGGTGGCTTCTACAAAATGGAAGAAGGGCCCGGTGCACTTTTGCAAGATTGACCCTCTGATCCCTAAGCTATTAAATAATTTTTTTGAGATCTAGAGGTCATTGCAGGTCTTCCCTAAAAATAATTTAAGACTACAATGCCTACATGTTGAACTTGATTCTCAACCTTGGCAGTGTTACAGGTGTAGTTTACCATTACTTTCTTCTGGAAATTTTCCTGGCTATCCAACAGTTCTTGAATTTCCAGGTGATTCCCTATCCAAGGCCTAACTAGAGGATCAAATACTAACTAGAGCTGACCAAGACCAGTATTAGTATTAATTTACTTTATTGTCATTGCACCTCATACAACGAAATCAAACAATATCTTCAGTGCACATCATGATCATGAAAATAAACACAAACACACATCCTTCACACTCCACACATTGAACTGAAAACCCCCAACACCACACCAAAACGACTGCACTATACAGCAGAATTCAAAAAGAGCTTACTGCCCTGGATATACAGCTGTTTTCAGCCTGTTGTCCTTGTTTTTATTATTTCGTACCATCTGCCAGATGGTAATACTTCAAAAAAAAGGGTTTCCCGTCCTCCATGATGGATCTTTGGAGAATGTTTTGAGCAGTCAGTTTCTCAAGGCAGCGGAGCTATAAAGCTCTTCCAAGAGGGGAGAGGGCAGCCAATGATCTTCTGGGCAATGACTATTAACCTCTGGAGGTGCTTTCCTATCTGCCACTGTGCAATTTGGCAAATTATACAGAGGTGCAGTTAAGTTAAGATACTCTCTATGGTGCAGCAGGTAGAAGTGTCACCAGCAGGGTTTTCATTCAGTGTTTCTGAGAAGTCTCAGTGAGTATAATTCTTGCTAGGCCCTTCTTCGACCAGTTGCTGTCAATGTGACGCAGCCTAGGTCAGGCCCTACTCTATTACTGCGTAACACCCAGAAACTTAAAACTGGCCACTTGACTCCACTCTGGTCTCCATTGATAAGCACGAGCAGATGTCTGATGTTGTTCTTTCTTATAGTCCACTATGAAGTTCCGTTGGTCTTAATTGTATTGGGACCAAGTTATTGTCTCACATCATGAAAGCCAACGCAGTCCACCTCATCTCAGTAGGCAGACTCATCCCCGCCAGAGATGAGCTCACCATGTGTTATCACTCTGTAAATTGTAATAGTAATTACTAGCGGACGTGAGAATTCAGTCATGCACAATAAAGAGTATAGAGTAAGCGGACACAACACGCAAACCCTGTGGTGTACCAGTGTTAAGAATAAGGGCTGAGTAGGTATGATTACCGTAATTCTGACGCTCTAGAACCAGCCATACAGGAAGTCCATAATCCAAAGGCAGATTGAATAAGAAAGTCCAAGGTGTCTAGACGTTTAGACATTAGTCTATGTGGAAGAATTGTGTTAAATGCAGAACTAAAATCTACAAAAAGATCCTGATATAGCCCCCACTATTCTAGATGGATCAGACAGTGTGAGAGTGATGGCTATAGCCAAACTCGTGATCTATTCTTCTGTTTGCAAACTGGTGTTTATCAAACGTATGTGGAAGACACAAAATACTGACACGTGTACGGCCAGACCAATTTTTTAAGGCACTTCATGATGATAGGAGTGCCACTGGTCTGTAATCGTTCAGGTTATTGATAGGGAACTTCTCTGGCAGCTGAACAATGGTGGAAGCCTTCAAACAAGATGGAATAGTGAACTGGGATAAAGACCGGTTGGTAAAGATTCTAGCCAACTGATCAGCACAGTCTTTAAGCTCTTGGCCAGAGATACCATCAGGACCGGCAGTTTGTCTAGAGTCCACAGCCCTCAGAATATTCCTCACCTCCTGTTCCTCCACAATGAGGTGGGGGGCTACAATTGGCTGGTGGTTGATTTTAGCTGTCTCTGATGTCTCGACTTCAAAGTGAGCAAAGAAATGATTCAGTTCTTCAGCCAATGAAGCATCCTCCTCAGCAGGGATGACATTGGTCGGTTGATGGTTGGTAATTTGTTGCATCCCTCGCCACACATGCCACATGTTATTGTTATAAAATTCATCCTCAATCTTCCTCTTATAATCAGTCTTGGCCTTCCGAATACCTTTCTTCAGATTAGCTCTGGGAACACTGTATCTTGCCCCATCACTGGACCTAAAGGCCTTGGTCCTGTCACACAAGAGGAGCTGAACTTCCTTGGCCATCCAGGGTATCTGATTGGGATGGATCCCAGTAAAGTGGTTGTTCAGATCCTTCCCTCTGTTAAAGGAAAAAATAGTGGTCACTCTATCTTAAAAATAATGTCTATGTAAAGGTGGTATTCAGCAGGTTGTGACCAGTTCTAGAGAACCGGTAGCGGAAATTTTGAATAGTTCAGAGAACTGGCAAATACCTCTTCTGACTGGCCCTGCCCCCATCTATTCTCTGCCTTCTGAGTCCCAGCTGATCGGCTGGGTCTTCTTTGGTTTCCCTGCATAGGAAAATGGAGCTGGAAAGCAGGTTAGTGGGGTGGGGAGGGAATGGGATTTTGCAGTAACCTCCCCCTAGGAGCGGGTTGGGAATGGAGATTTGGCAGTATCCTTCCCCTGCCATGCCCCCAAGCCATGCCCACCAAGCCATGCCCAGACAACCAGTGGTAAAAAATGTTGAATCTTACCACTGGTTCTATGTATGGTGGCTCTAAATCAGGGGTGTAAAGTCATGTTGTCACAGCAGTATCATCTGACATCTTGGGACTTTTTTCCCCTTTGCTAAACTAGGCAGGGGTGGGGCCAGCATGTGATGCATCTGGCCCGCAGGCTGTGAGTTTGACACCCCTGTTCTAAATGGACCAATCCCAGCAATTCAACCTCATATAATCTAATGCTAAAGGCTGTTCCCCATCTTCATATCAATTAGAATCAATGATGTTTTAATATCTCATTGGATCAGGTCAATAATGTATTAGTCATTTCCATATACAAATCAGCTTGGTACAACTGAGAAGACATGGACAATCAAAGGTTATTCTGTCCTGTTTATTTTTCAAATGTTCCCTGTCTGTCTTAGTGTGGAATCTAAAATCTGCTCACCTCAGATTAAATAATCAGTACCAATAAGAAAGCAATATACCAAACCAAAGGCATATTGATTAATTAGACCTTCACAAGCAGACAAGGTCTTCCTGTCATGAGAATTTGTGACCTATACTTGTTACGAGGGAGGAGCATTCCTTTCATCTTTGGAAATTGAGAGGTGACATAATCCAGTCTGGGGAATGTTTATCAGCACTTTATCACCACAGCAGCTCTTCCAATGAATTTGAGAAGTTCTTTCAGGTATTTACCAGCTTTTTACACCTTGTGTGGAGTGTGAAGTGGTGGTGTGGAGACCCGTATGAATTCAGGGTTATGGTGTAGAAGGCACCATAGAGCAGGGGTGTCAAACTCACATCATCTGCCATCATCAGGCTTCTGTATTGATGATGGCAGGTGAGATTCTGCTGAAACGTTGCTACAACTTTAAAAGCATTACAATGACGTGGGATAATACCCGAAGGAAGCTGAACTGCATTCATGTAAGTACCCGTGAAAACTTAAAAAAACAAATATATATATAATTATTTTTATAATTGTAATTAATTATAATAAATATAATTATTTGATTTGTATGCTCATAGTAGGTTAGGGCAAAGAGCCATGGATGACGTCCTCCTTACATGATACAGAACAGTCCATATAAAAGAAGCTCTATAAAAGCTTCCCCAAAGATGCTTCAAATTGTTCCTTATTTACTCTCTTCCTGCCATCAACAGTCTTCCAATCACTTTTGACAATAAGTTTAATTAAGCTAGGATGAAACAATTGGGGCCATTTAAGCCAGCCAGGCATTTATGTGTCGTGCTACTTGTCCCAATATTATACTTTATTACTCTCTGTTTTATTTCTTTTTTTCAGTAATGTGTGAGTTTTCTTATTAAAGACAAATGAATAAATAATGCATAATGTGTTTAAAAATTATCACTTAATGATGAGGTGTGGTTTTATTACATACACTTTAAGAGGGAAAATTGTTAGAAGGGCTGCCAAAGTACAAATCACCATTATGAATGTTCTCACTGCCACTTCGGGAGTGCTTCCAGTATGAATGAACTCAGTAGCAATTACCCGAGAAATTACGAGAGATGGACAAGGAAGCAAACATTAATCTTGAAGTATTGATACAGGAGCATAAACATTAAGCATGCTTGTGTAAATATTCATTTATGGCCACCTAAAATGACCTCTCACTCATCCATTTTTCTCAACATTGTCTGCTTTCTGAAGAATCTTTCTTTCTTTCTTTCTTTCTTTCTTTCTTTCTTTCTTTCTTTCTTTCTTTCTTTCTTTCTTTCTTTCTTTGATTTATATACCCACCCATCATTCAGCCAACTCTGGGCAGCTCCCAATCAAACTTTAAAAGATGTATAAAATCATTGTGAAATATTTTAAGACATAAAACACACCCAATTATACATAAAATATTGAAAAACAACAAAAAACTGGCACCAATCAGTGCTAACGTGCCATCATCTGATCTTCCCTCAAATTCTTGGGGGGTAAGGGCAGGGGTGGGATTCAAAAATTCCAGCAACTGGTTTGCTGCCCAGTTGATGAGGGAGCATGGCCAAGGTGGGAATGGCCTACTGGAACTTCTGAGAGGGTCATTTTTCACCTTCTCAAGGGTCCAGAGGCTTCCCTCGGGCCTCTGGAAGGGCAAAAAAGGCCTCCCCTGGGCTCTGGAGATTGATTCAAATCCTGGTTCAGTGAACCAGGTGCAAATTTAACATCCGGTTCGCTCGTACCAGTCCGAACTGGTAGAATCCCACCCCTGGGTGAAGTGGGAGGAAACCACACCTTCAAAGCCTCATGGAAGGTTAAAATGGTAGAGAGTAAAAGGCCTCAGAGTAGAAGGCCTCAGGGGGCAGAGTATTCCACAGGGCAGGGGCTGCCACAGAAAAGGCATTTTTCCTAGCTCCCATCAGATGGCAATGTTATTTTAGGGGAAGTGACTAGGAGCATGTCCATCCTATCTAACTCCTCAGAAAAAGATGGCCTGCAGATAGCCTGGTCATATAGGGCTTTTAAGGTGATGACCAGCACCTTGAATTGCTCTCAGAAAGAAACTGGAAGCTAGAGCAGCTCGTACCACAGAGGTGTCACATGAGCAAACCTAGAGGTCCCTGCTGTGGGCACATGCTGGATTCTTGTCCATTTGAAGTTTCTGGGTGATTTTCAAGGGGCAGCCCCATGTAAAAAAAAAAAAGAGCTGCGGTGCTGTAATGATTAGAATGCAGTATTGCAGGCGACGTCTGCTGACAGATGGCTACCTACAATTCGGCAGTTCAGATCTCACGAGGCTCAAGGTTGACTCAGCCTTCCATCCTTCTGAGGTGGGTAAAATGAAAAGCCAATATCCTGGGGGCAATATCCTGATTCTGTTACCCACTTATGGAGGGCTGTAAAGAAAGCACTGTGAAGCAGTATATAAGTCTAAGTGCTCTTGAAAAAACACATTGCAGTGATACAAACAGGAGAGGACCAAGGCATGAGTGACCATAAGCAAGTCAAAATAAGGCAAGACCCCATGGGAAAGTTGGGGTTGGAATGTGGCTGGTACCACATACTTTATTGGATTTTATTTGTCTTATTTTTTAAAATTGTATTTCTATATTTTGTAAGTCACCAAAAGTCTTGGGGATATGTCACCTACAGACTAGATAGATAGATCTATACATAGATAGATAGATAGATAGATAGATAGATAGATAGATAGATAGATAGATAGATAGATAGATAGATAGATAGATAGATAGATAGATAGATAGATAGATAGATAGATAGATGGTAGATAGATGATAGATAGATGATAGATGGATGGATGGATAGATAGACAGATAGATAGATAGAAATAAATATGACTAAACAGGTAAATGAACAGAGTCAGATGATGAAGCTGGGTTAGGAACCAGGAGAGGGTGAGGTAGGTACAAAGCCAGCTAGTTAATATGGTGCCGGTCCAGTGGTGGGATTCAAAAATTTTTACTACCAGTTCTGTGGGAGTGGCTTGATGGGCGTGGCAGGGGAAGGATACTGTAAAATCTCAATCAGAGGTGGAATTTGTCGGTTCTTCAAACTATTCAGACTTTCTGCTAGCAGTTCTCCAGAACTGGTTAGAACCTGCTGAATGCCACCTCTGTGCCAGACACTCTTTCTCAGCCCTAGGAAGCAGGCAATGGCAAATCACTTTCAAAAAACCTTGCCGAGAAAATTGTAGAGACTAATGTAAAATTAGGAATTGTTTGGAGTCAACACTTCCTTGAAGACCCACCCACCCAAAAAAGAAAGAAAAATTAAAATTAAAATTGAAGGACTAGTGTAAAATAATTCTTTAAAAAGTTTCCTGTTACCTAAAAAGGTGGATACTTTGAAAAAAAAATCACTGGGTTTTTATTTGCTCCCAATTTTCTTAACAGTACCTCCTAAAAATATTTTATGCTTGAACTGTTAAAACTGTTAATGTGTATCTGTATGTGTTAACAGATTTTAACATCTCAAGCAGGGCTGAACACGTTTACTGAGAATTATAAAGAACTTGGAAATTAATTATAAATTACAACGCTGGATTTTAATAAGATTGCAACTGAAGCTCTCATCCATGAAATCATGATGTATAGTTATTATTCCACTATTGTTAAAATCTATATAACTCACATCCCTCTAACAATCCACTGCAGGTGATTTTTCCAATCCACAGAATTTTTCTTTTTCAAGTTGTTACCAATTAAATATTCTTAAAAGTTACACTTAGAAACTGCAACTATTAATATGAAGTGGCTAATTATTTGAACAAAAACTCAGCATTGCCATCAACCAGGAACATGCTTTGTTGGAGATAAGTCCTCTTGAAATCAATGGGACTTATTCCCATGCAAATTTGTCAAGGATTGAGGCTTAAGAGACTTTTAAAGCAGAAGCTTGATGTTCTATCCTGCATTTGCTGGTTGCCAAGGGCTGGTCTTCTTTTCCCCATTTTTATTTGAATGACTTCATAAATATCATTGCAAATTGAAACTGAAAAAAGGTTCAATAACTACTTGCAAAGTGGTAGGTAAGGGTGAGTAGAGATCCTGGGGGGATGGGAATCTCGTTATTAATATTTTATTGATTGCAACACAAAAATAAGCTTAAATGTAGATTGAAGTTTAAGACTCAATAACAGTATCTTAAAGGTGAAAATTCAATGAGCAAAACTATTATCTAATGTCCCTAGAGGCAAGTTCATTATTTAATAATGGCATCTGTGACAAACAATTACTTTGAGGTTTTTATCCTATGACACTTTCAGACTGCTTGATTTCTGTCCATCTTCTCACAATTCTTTAAAAAGCCATCACACTGTTTTGCACATTGTGTTGAGCAGAGGTGGTATTCAGCAGGTTCTGGAGAACCGGTAGTGGACATTTTGAGTAGTTCAGAGAACCGGCAAATCCCACCTCTGACTGGAGATTTTACAGTATCCTTCCCCTGCCATGCCCACCAAGCCACGCCCACAGAACTGGTAGTAAAAAAACTGGTGCTGAGCCAGAGAATGTGACTTGTTTGCTTTCACTTAGCCTGAAGTGGGAAACCTGCTATTATGACTTGTAAGTTGCAATTTAGGGTTTTGCATACAAGGTACTCCTTGACTTACAACCATTCATATAGTGACCAAAATTATAATGGCATTAAAAACAAGTGACTTATGACAGTTTTGCATACTTACAACTGTCACAAGCATCCCCAGGATCATGTGATCAACATTCAGACACTGGGCAACTGGTATGTATTCATGACGGTTGCAGTGTCCCGGGATCATGTGATCACCTTTTGTGATATGCTGTCAAGCAAAGTCAACAGAGAAAGCCAGGTTCACTTAGCAACCTTGTTCATAAAACTCTACAGATCCCTACTTTATCCCAAAGGTGCTTTCTTGAAGAGGCCACTGGACTTTCTTTGTTTTTGTCTGAAGATGTTTCACTTCTCATCCATGAAGAAGAGAGCAGAAGGAGCTTCTTGGATAAGTGTTGTGGTTCGCTGGCAGCCTGTGCAGACGGCAGCAGAATCAGACAGTGGGGAAGAACAGGGACCAGTACGGGAGTCTGGAGAGGACTAGGATGAGGGTTCTGCGTCCAATGCAGAGATGGGGCCAGGACCATCTATGGGTGCTGACTCCGGGGCCTCCAGCAGCGAGGCAGAGGAACAAGGGGAGCCTATTCCCAGTGCATGTGTGCACAGAGCTGCTAGAAGAGCTGCTAGAAGCCAAGACAAAAGAGGTGACTCTGGAGTAAGGCTTGGAGGTGATTGCCCCTTCCATAAGGTATAAAGAACAGGCAAAGGTGAAGAAACCTTTGTAGGAAGCAAAGTTGTTCGTTCTGTTCAGATTAATTCTTGAAGGTCTGTGTGGACTTTGTACTTTGGCTGGTTTTTTTAATAGTTCATTTGGTACTTTTGTTGTTGGCAGCACTTCAAAAGAGAAAAAGGTGGTGCTTATTTTGAGTGACTCTTTGGGACTCATTACAGGCTGGGAATGAACATAATTCCCAGCACTGAAATAAAACAAGAGTTGTTTTAACTAAGCATGTGCTTAATTATGATCTTGGAAGCCTTGGTCAGAACAATGAGAAGTGAAGTGTCTTCAAATAAAAACAAGAAAGTCCAGTTGCCTCTTGAAAAAAGCATCTTTGGGAAAACCATGACCTGGATAACTGAGAATCTCCATAGACATCCCTACTTTACATTTCTGCCCTAGAGCCTCTAATTCACAAAGTCTCTAATTCCATGATGGCGAACCTATGACACGCATGCCAGAGGTGGCACACATCACCCCCTCTGATGGCACATGAGCCATCACCTCAATTCAGCTCTGACGCACATGCATGCATGCCTCCTGTTGGCCAGCTGGCCTTTGGGTCTCTGCCGCGTATGCATGGGGGGAGCATGTAGCAGTGGTGGGATTCAAATTTTTTCCTACCGGTTCTGTGGGCCTGGCTTGGTGAGCGTGGCAGAGGAAGGAAACTGTAAAATCTCCAGTCAAAGATGGTATTTGCTGGTTCTCCAAAGTACTCAAAATTTCCTCTACCAGTTCTCCAGAACTGGTTAGAACCTGCTGAATGCCACCTCTGGCGTGTGTGTGGGCTTTTGCACACTTGCACAGGATGGGGTGCATGCAGGGAGTTGTGCATATATGTGTGGGAGAGTGGTGTGCATGTAGGTGACCGTGTGCATGCACAGGGGCAGGGTGCATGCATGGGGGGGGCACACATTGCATTTGGGGGGTTTGTGCATGTGCACACATTTGTGCACACACATGTGTGCTTTGAGCACTCGGTCCAAAAAAGGTTAGCCATCACTGCTCTAACTCATAGTTAACCCATAGATTACTAAGCCCAAAGAATTAATAAATAGGCTAGAAAGGAAGAGACCATGAGTTGCAGTCCTTCCATAGCTATAAAAGTTGGCTGGGTGACTTTGGGCTAGTCACTCACTCTCAGCCATAATCATCTCACAGGGTTGTTGTTATGAGAAAAATAGGAAGGGGAAGGCATGTTAATATGTTCCCCTCCTTTAGTTGTTTGTAAAAAGAATAAAGGCAGGTTATAAATAATAAAGAAATAAATAAAAATAATACAGAACATCTTGATTGCTCTTATTCTTTTTACTGATTTGTTTACACTTCATTATAACATTTTGCTAATGATGTTTACTTCCATGCTGGTTTTGATAATAAAATATTTATTTGCTGCCCATCTTGCCATGGGGCTACTCTTAACTTGTAACCAACTTGTAGCTGAACCTCCTGTGTTGCATGGCTTTGGCTGAGCATGGTGATGGGAAACCTGAGTGTGTGGCACTTTAAGGGGGAAGATGCCGCTCTCTTTTAATGGGTTTGTTTCATTGTGTTTTCTTAAGGTCGAAGGGACCCTCTGGGGAGGCTGGACTCTCTATATAAGTAATCTTTCATTTAAGAGAAAGCTTTCGCATCTTAGCTTTTGATAATTGTGGGCTTATCCTCTCAGCCATTATATTTCTGAAATGGGAACTGTAAAAGGAAGGTAGAGCTGACCTTGAGGAAGATATGAGAGAACAGTTAAGGGAGTGGACAGAACAGACTACACAGCACACTCCACAAAAATACACAACTCTGAAAAAGAAAGAAGCACAAGAGAGGAATTCAGATCACCTTGTTTGGCAGAAGGGTAAGTTAGAAAGAAACTTGGAAGAAGAAGAAGATGCTTTCAAGATTTTGTAATTCTATCTTCTTGCAAAAGAGAGCAATTGTGGAATCCCCACTGTGTTTATTTTTCACCTGGCCTCCCAGAAAAGGGCTAACAACCCCCTCTCCTACACGAAAGAGGTTTCAATCAGTCTTTGGTGAGCCTCTTTTGTTCTGCCTCCTGCTGAAGAACAGGCCAAAAAGCAGAGTGTTAAAAGCAGAGATCTTTCTGAAAACGAAAATGTTTCTTTGCTCGGAAAGGAGCAGATTGGGAAGCCTCTGCCATGCTTTGTGCCTGCCTGAAACTGTTTTATAGATTTGTGCAAATGCACATATCACAGCATGGAAGAAAATCAATAAAGGAGGGCAGTTGTGAAGGGATGGAGGGAGGCCCATCCTTTTCTCCTCTTTCGTTTTTGGCAAAAATTAAACGGAGGTGGGAAAACATGTTTGCCTGAGGTACAAACATCTGTTGGCCACTTCCTCTTTGGGGGGAGATGTATCTGGGGAATGCTGAACAAACGTGCAACTGCCTAATTTCCTGCTGGTCCATCAACTGGGTGCATTGCCTGGCATTGGGAAATCTTGGAAAAACCTGTTGCCCGCCTCCCCGAGCTCCAATTTCCTTTCATCCTGTTCTATATTCTTTTACTGGCTGGTTTAGGGTTCAGTTTAATATGATTGCATTCCAATGGGGAAAACGATGACTCAGATAAATTGTTCTCAGAACCTGGATATACAGGTGACTTTGCTTAGTTAAAAGGTCAGCAGCAGAGGTGGTATTCAGCAGGGTCTGACCAGTTCTGGAGAACCGGTAGCAGAAATGTTGAATAGTTTGGAGAACCAGCAAATACCACCTTTGACTGGCCCCGCCCCCATCTATTCTCTGGTTCCCAAGTCCCACCTGATCAGCTGGGTCTTCTTTTGTTGCCCTGAACAGGAGAACAGAGCTGGAAAGCAGATTAGTGGGGTGGGGAGGGAATGGGATTTTGCAGTAATCTTCCCCTTGCCATGCCCACCAAGCCACGCCCACAGAACTGGTAGTAAAAAAATTTGAATCCCACCACTGAAACACAGTCTTACCTAAAGTAATTACTAGAACCAACGTTCAACAAGTTAAGGCTAGGTCCCACTGGCCGACGGATGCAAAATGTATGCAAAAAGGACACAGCGGATGAGCAAAATTTCGGGGATGCTCCATCCGTTGTCATCCGCTCCAAAAAGTGGCAAAAATTTGCATAAACAGAACAGAAAAGAAAGGAAAAGAACGGACGTGGGTAGTATGTAGTGGGGATGTTAAACGGATGTTCATAGGAAGCCTAGAGGATGTATATAGGATGCAAACCATTCACTGCTCATCCTTTCTATTTCTGTGCTACTAACGCTGTGTAGACGTTCCGTGTACCTTTTGTTTCCTCCCTCTTTCCGTTTTCAGCTGCAGCGGATGTGAGTTGAGGGGATGCCCAGAGGATGCAGAGAGGATATAGCGGACGTTTAACGGATGATAAAGGGACATAGAACGTTTGTTGCTCGTATGTCACGGATTTACATCGTACACAGCGGAAAATTCATCCATTCACAAAGTTTTGTGCAGCTCAAAACTTCTTGAGCGGATGAAATCTCAGTGGACAGATGCTGGAGGGATAGAGCGTATGAAACATGTATGCAGTGAGTACACAACGGATGCATCGCGTTTTCCAACCTTTTTTAACGTTTTACATCCTCTTTGCATCCGTTGGTGCAGTAGGACAGGGGCTTTAGTGATTTAACTGAGCTTCGTTTTTCTTCCTTCTGAGCGTTACAGCTTCCAGTCTCTTGTTCAACCTTTCCAAAAAACTGCACCTTGACTCAAAGTGAAAATAAGAGTTTCTGAGTGCCGTTGACAATTCATCCCAAATAGATGGATGACCTCCCCCAGGGATTTCATATGGATGTTCAGTTTTAATCAGGAGATTTTCCTACATTAGGAAAATTGGTTTATCTTATATGTAAGTACATGTTCCAATCTTATGTCACAAACTGACCAGTAAATTCAGAGACCTGTGATCTGGATACTGAGTTTTAATATTGTACTCTAAATGATGGGGAACTAATGCCTAGCTGCCATAGACAAGCTGTAACAGCTTATTTAAGTTTTGTGAAGATTAGCGCAAAACGTTTTGTATTCTCGACAAGTAATTATGAGGATGTGGGTGAATGTAACCTGCCTATTAATGTCAGACGGAATTGCAATAAAGTCTTCATTCAAAGTGCCAGAAAATGGGTTGCATCCACAAAATGTTTGTTATCTTTCCTGACATACAGGTGCAAGTTGTATTTAATTCTACATTTATATCTGCATGCATTTTTACCTTGCATAGGAATATATAAACTGATTAAAGATGGATATTTAAAGTGACAGTATTGGGAGGAGTAAATGTTTTGTATTTTCTAGGGAAGAGAGAATAAGAAAACCAAGTTGGAATTCTCCTTTTTTGATTGTCCTGAATTAATATTATGCAAGAAACCATTTTCTTCTCAGTCTGGTGTTTATTGCTTATCAATTCTTCCAGCCTATGACTTTATTGATATGTGGATTGAGTAGATTGGGTAACAAGATATTCCAATTTCAAGGTTTTCAGTACTGTGTGGAGAAGAACGAATCAGTCTAGAGCTTTCCTTTGTTAGTTCTTATGCTGTCCCATCTTCCCTCCCTCCCTCCCTCTCTCTCTCTTTCTCTCTCTCTCTCACTCCCTCCCCCTCCTCTCTCTTACACACATACATATGTGTGATACTAAAACTGTGATTTAGTAGGTTTATTAATATTCCCCAGCAACTCCCTTCAAAAACCCAGAACTGTTCCAATTTAAGTTCAGCTACAAGCAGACGAATGCTAGCCCATAGAGCAAGGGCCAATGGGTCCATACTTGAAAGTTTCCCCATCAAAATAAACTCACCACACAAAATTAAATCCACAATACAAGAGGGTTCGTGAGGCACGATCTAAGTCAAGGTGTCAATCTAAAGCAAGGCAAGAATCACAACAACCAGAAAACACACAGCTAGGAAATGAACAGCATCACTTCCTAAATAGCCAGCTTCTGGTGCAGCCCATCAAAAAGGATAAAGCTTTCTCTTCCTGAGTAATCTGGCTGACTTTCTCTGCTCCTGCCTTTTCCTCAGCACCAGAGGTGGTATTCAGCAGGTTCTGACCAGTTCTGGAGAACCAGTAGCAGACATTTTGAGTAGTTTGGAGAACGGCAAATGCCACCTCTGACTGGCCACACCCCCATCTATTCTCTGCCTCCCAAGTCCCAGCTGATCGGCTGGGTCTTCTTTTGATGCCCTGCACAGGAGAACAGAACTGGTAAGCAGGTTAGTGGGGTGGGGAGGGAAGGGGGATTTTGCAGTATCCTTCCCCTGCTACATCCACCAAGCCACGCCCACCAAGCCACACTACACCCACCAAGCCACACCCACAAAAGCAGTAGTAAACATTTTTGAATCCCACCACTGCTCATCACTGACTGGCTGCAGCTACATGCTTCCTCCACCTGAAGTCTCAGTGTTGTCCTGCTGCAGCTGTGCTTCAGGCAAATCCCTCTCAAATAGCTTCTTGGAGCCCTTAACCAACCCCGCTCCAGACATGCCTGGAATTGGTTCATCTTCCTTCAAGCTGACATCTGGATAGTTACCTGGGGAAGCATCCAGGGAGTCATCACACTCCTATAAAAACAACAATAACAGTGAAAGTTTATTTAAAAAGAAAAGAACACACACAACCTTCCCTGTTGTTACTGCAGTCACTGAAGATATCACATCAGGTCACTGATCAAAGAAATCAGATAGAACTGAATCACAAAATGGAGGCTTGATTAGATCTGCAAGAGTATGATTCCATATCAGGCCTGTCAAACTGACGGCCCTTGAGTCGGATATGTCACACACAGGCCACACCCACCCTGGCTCTGCAAAGGCAAAAAAACATCACAATACATCACAATATGTCATGTGACGCGATCGAGTTTGACAGTCATGTTCTATAGCATTGCCATGATGAGTAGAATAAAACCAAAATCAGGAATACTAACAATACATTTATTTTAAAGTTACAGTAATAGAATCTTGCAAGTCTGAAAGTACTTTCCTCTTGCCTTGATGTTCCAGAGAACCAGAGAGGGAGGGAGTCATTCCTAAGATGGTTTTTCCACCCCTATTTCTGCTTTGGATTCAGATATCTTTTATCAGTACGTTGTCTAGGTTGTGGTTCTTCCTCCTACCTCTCAAGGTTATTCTCACAGGCCATTATAATTAGGCAATAGAAGAGGGTAATATCTGAAAGGCATGGGAATTATCTTCACTTCAGAACTAACCTGAACAATTGTAAAATAGGTAAGCTACCAACACTGCAAAGCAATCCGAATTCCTAGATTAAAATTATCTTGGCATGGATTGTGCAGGTGTTCCTAGATAGGTCTTCTTATCTGACAACACTTTACATATTTCTTGGAGACATGTCATCTGCTTTTTTTCCTCCCCTATTAAAATAAGAGCTGTAGTATCCCTCCTTAGATGTTTGAGAACCAATAACTTGGAAAAAAATTCAACAAGAAGAATTGGACTTGCTTCCTGCCCTTGAAGATAAAGGCATTCAAATCTAACAGCTGATTAGCAAAACTGGAATTGGGGTCAGGTGGCTAAAATATTTGAGTTGTTTTACTTTAGCCAAAGTAAATTTCAGGAGGATGGGTTAAACTGAAAACTATGTAGCATTGGGAGAGTTTTATTTTTTTTTACTTCTTTTAACACTAGAATACTACTAGGTCACTCCATGAAGCTGATTGGTAGTGAAAAAATAAAATGTGAGGTTTTTTTCCCCTTGAATTAATGTTTGCAGTTTGTTTACCTCAAAGCTTAGGCTGATTTAAAAGAAAGATAGGTGGATTTATTTATTATTTCTTCTATTTAGCATAAGTTCCTAGAATTTCTGAAGTGTTTCCCATGCAGCAAGCTTAATAAAAGCTGTACAATCTCAACATTTTACAGCAAGTCAGTTGAAAATCAGATAAAGCAATGTTGCCTTTTCCACTCACCTCCTTCAGTCTTATTATTTCTGAGTTGCAGTATACTCAGTTTTCAGTGGAGCAGTGGTGGAGGGAAGTATATTCTAGCTGATAAGGAAGTTGGCATTTGAGATTGTGAGATCTCAAAATACAGATAGTCCTCAACTTATGACCACAACTGCACAATTGCCCAAAATTGCAGCATGTAAAAAAGAAAGGACTTCAATTCCTCGGTTGTGCCTACTACTTCAATGTCATTGATCCCACACCCTCATGGATGCCCTGAATTGCAGAGCCTTTATCTTTAATCGAGCACATTTACATCTGGATCATTCCAAGGCTTGCTCTGAAATATTTCAATCTCCAGTTTTCTACCAAAGAGCCAATGGAGAGGTCATTGTGAATCAATGCAGAAAGGGTTCCACTTTCAAAAATATAAACAAATACCTAATATAAATAAATATAAAAGACCCACATTCTTCAAAAACTAAACTCTTGCTAAAAATGGAAGAGCCCAAGCAGCCTTGTTTTTCCGTGCTGGCAGGTTTGTTTTCAAGGCTCATTACCCAGTTAGTTTTGTTAATGTATTAGAGTGCCATCATACCACTCACCCCCAGCTTTGTCCATATGTGGATGCAAGGCAGCAAAAAAGGTCTACAATTTTGTGAAGCCAAAAAAGCTTAGAGGAAATCTATGTAAGCTCAAAGTGATTTGAAGACAGCTGGTTCAGTCTGATGTCTCCAGTACTCTTGAAGTGTTGGTTTGCATACTTACTTTGAGGGTGCACAATTCTATGCACCAGGGGCTCAAGATTGATTCAGCTTTCCATCCTCCCAAAGTTGGTAAAATGAGGACCCAGATTGCTGGGGGCAAGAGGCAAACAATGCTCTTTCATTGTAAACTGCCCAGAGAGTGCTGTAAAGTGCTATGAGGTGGTATATAGATCTAAATGCTATTGCTATGCATGCCTACTTGGAATACCACCTACTCTAGTCAAGGGGTCATGCTCGGGGTGGGATTCAAATTTTTAACAACTGGTTCTGTGGGTGTGGCTTAGTTGGTGGGCGTGGCTTGGTGGTCATGTTATTGGCTGGGGATGGCCAACTCAATATCACTCACATTGAGGCACACATCTCCTCGCCTGGCCTCTCATGATTGTGGGAATGCTCTAACAGTCTTAAGTGTGAAAAATGGTCATAAGTCACTTCAGTGCTATTGTAACTTTAAATGGTCACTCCACACAAGTAAAGTACCAGCAAAGTAGGGGAAAAAAACTTCAGAGAAGTTCCTGAGACAGGAAGTCTCATCCTGCCAAGAATGTAATAAGGTTAACGGAGTTTCTGTCAGCAACACCAAAATGTTTTCTTCCTGCCTTTCTTACAGGATTAGGCTAGGAATTTCTTCTAACAACCAGTTCTCCGAACTGCTTAGAATGTCAACAACCAGTTCTAGCAAATAGGTGCGAACTGGTAGAATCCCAACCCTGGTCCCGCTCCCAAGAAAGATATAAGGAGTTACACTGGAAAGTTGTTCCATTGTTCCTTGCATCCTTAAGCTCCAACACACTTCTGACAGATAATTGGTTCTTTCTTCAGCAACTCCCATTTTATTGCTCCTAAAGAAGATGAAAAATAAATCATTTATTTTTCATGTCCAGACAGTTTTCCTCCTGTCAAAATAAAAATGTGCATCTTTGAACGCATACACATGCAATGAAACTTTGATTTAATGGAATAGTTGTAGAAAGAGGCATCCAGTAGACTCCAATATTCATTAAATCTGAATGCATATTATTTATGCAAGTAGATAATTGTGCATATGATGTAAATCGATGCAGTAACATTAATTTGCGTGACTCAATTGGACTTTATTTTGAGATGATGGCTGGTTGCCAATTTTGTTCACTGAAATGGAAGTCTACTAAACTCGAGTTTGTTAAACTGAGTATTATACCAGTGCATGTGCACTTATACACACACAAACACAGACAGACACAAAAATGGTCACTCTTTAAAGTTGATATTTTAGTACCTTAGAACCTATTTCAAAATTCTGTTGAGTGATGAATGCAGAATAGATTTCTGCAGAAAATTAAACATAAAGAATAAGATGGAGAACATCAGTCCAAAAATTAGGAGAGGGAGGGAGGGAGGGAGGGAGAGAGAGAAACATACAGAGAGAAAGAAACAGAAGGAAAGTGGGAAAAGCACTTTGATTTATTTCAATTTAACTATAATTTTATTTCCTCCTTGTCAAAAAAGACAGACTTGTTTCTCTATCTTGGATGTAAATATAGTTAATGTGCTGAGGCTGCAATGCTTCCAGTGTGGAGGTCATTTAATAGTGACATAAATTATTTTACTGACTTTTCCTGCAAGTGAGCATGACTCCATGTTGGATAAATGAATATCATAAGCATGTGCTGTTCCATCCTACCAAATATCTGGAATTTTATTTTCTTCTTTCTGTCAAAATGCTAGAGAATAACATGAATAATAAAAGTGGTTCTTTCTTCCTCCTTCTCTCTCCCTCCCTCCCTCCCTCCCTTCCTCTCTCTCTTTCTCTTTCCATTGAAGAATGAGATCCACTCCATTAATGAATATATCAAAAGTGGCTACTTTCTTTTCAATTGAGGAACATTCTGCCGATATTGAGCTTCCAATAAACTTTATGGAAAAAAGATTTTAATTTTTTTTTCAAAGAAATCTGAAACAGAAAGCCCTCCATATAGTACTAAATGCTGCTTTTAAGGTCTAATATTGAATTGGTTAGTAATTTGTAAGACTGTTATTTTATTTTTGTTTAATTCGACCATAAGCACTGAAGTGCTTTCACTAGATAGCTAGTCCAGACATAATAGAGATTTCACCGGCAGAGAAGAAACATCGGGCAAAAAGGTCAGCTTTGACTTGACAAAAACATTACCTTTTAACATGTCAGTTTTATCCTGTGACAGAGATAGACAATTTGATGTCCTACAGGTGCTTTGACTGTTGGAAACTGTTATGTATAAAAATTAGAAGACTCCAAATACCCTAATCTGATTGGCCGAACAGGCCGTAATAGGATTGGTTAATAAAATACAATTGCAATTGGCTGCCTGATGGTGGGAAAACTTAAAGAACTGTTATTGGCCACAAGCCACGAGCAGCTGCTATAAAAAGGGCTGCCGCGACACCAGCAATGTTCTGTTATGGAGTCATTGAGTTAGTTTAAATAAAAAGAGCTGTTTGATGAACACCGGTCTCGAGTATTTCCATTCTCAGAACAGAACACTGGCGACGAAGGTGGGATCGTCTTAGAAGAGCGAGACCGAAGCACGTGGCAACAAGAACTGAGCAACCAAAATGGCCGGTAACAATGCGCCGCCCGCACTGTTCAACCCAGGACCGGTTTCCTAATGTTCCTGAAAAGAAATGAGCTACAAGAAATAACTGACCAGAGGAAGAGAGCCGTATTCCTCACGCATTGGTGGCCCTACCATTTTTAGATGGCACAAGGTGTTAGCCAAACTGCGGGACGTCAAAACAAATGGCATGGCACAGAATTAAACCGAATTGCTACCGAGCCCCCATTATGCACCTGTGTCTCCAATTATTAAAAGACACCGAATTCTACAAGTGGAGATCAACGAGGAAGACGAGAGCAATCGGAGATTTCATAGCAGGCCTAAGAGATATTGAGGTGCCTGCGAGTTTCTTACGATGGACGAAGCCATGAGAGACCGCATGATCCTTGGATTGAAGATTGCTACACTCCAAAGCAAGCTACGAAAACAAGCCGAACAATCACACGTGGCTGAGCCATTGCAGAGCCATCTGCCGCTGAAGCAAGCCAAGGAAATCCGCAGCCACCATGCGGACAAATAACTCAGACCACAGAACCAAACTTGAAGAAAAGAAGGCGGAAGGAACACAAAAACTAAGCCACCGCGACTGCCCACCATGAAGACCTCACTCCCGAGCAACACTGATGACAAAAGCTAATGGAGCCCTTCTAAATGGACTAAAAGGGTCATTCCCTATTTTGATGTGTATTAGTAGCCGCAAAAAACAAACGCCAATTAGAAGACGAGACTGAGAGAAGTCTTGCAAAGATTCAGGGAAGCCAGGGACTTAAGATCAAAAAAGAAAATGTCAGCTAGCCACCCAATCAAGTCTAATTCTTAAGATACCTTATAGATAATAAAAGGGATGCACCCCACTGAAAAAGAAAATAAAGGCGATAAAGACGCACCAGACCTAAGAAACAAACTACTTACAACTTTCTTAGGTCTCATTAATTTCTATGAACGGGACGTCTTCCTGGCCCCAAAAGGCAACCATTGCAGAGCCATTACATCGGCTATTAAGATTGAAAAAAACTGTCTGGAAATTAGGGCCACTGAGAACAAAGCAGCATTCCAAAAACATTAAGGGACTTGAACATCACAAACCGTTTTAATACCAATACAAGCAACCACCCTGTCACTGACGGTCACCTGTGATGCATCGCCTTTTGGAATGGGCGGCCATACTGAGCCACAGCGTTACCAGATGGCCAGAGGAAAGCACCAATCGCGGCTTCATTCTAAAACGCTGTCAAAAATCGGAAAAGGAAGTACAGCCAACTTGACGCGAGAAGCTCTCGCGCCATCATAGGCAAGGCGTCAAGAGATTCCAGCGAAATACCTCTATGAGGACATTTTCTTATAATCACAGACCAACAAACTCCTGCTTAGGAATTCTGCAGACAAACAACCTGAACATCCTATCACCAGGATGATAGAGTGTTGGAATTCCTAGCTGCATAACAATTACACACTCATACATCGCCCAGGAAAAACCATCACCCATGTGGATGCCTTAAAGCTGTTCCCCTCTAGCCCAAAGGATCAGAGCCAGCCTCCACCATCTCCACCCTTCAGATCGAGACTTGGCCGAATCTGCCACTAACACATTCAGAACGTCGCTAAAGCTACGCATGAAAGATCCGCTGACAAGCTCGATTCTGCATTGGTAGGTTAGGGCTGCAAGATGAGGATAGAGGCGAGACTTTTTAAGCCTTTTTTTCGCACCTGGAAGACTTAATTGTCCCTTGAAAGGGCTTGTATACTGGTGGAGGGGACAGGGTGGTAATTCCCAAAACAAATTGCAGGAGGAAAGTATTGTGCATGTTGCACGAGGGACACCCAGGCATAGTAAAGATGAAAAGCCCTGGCCAGAGTTACGTCTGGTGGCCAGGGCTGGACAAAGACATTGAAACAGTATGGGGTGGCAACATGCCATGACTGCCAGAAATCAAGGCCTCCACCCCCCCTTGCACCAGTCCGGAATGGGGAAACTCCCAGAGGCCCCTGGTTGAGACTCCATATTGATTTTGCAGGGCCAACGAAAGGGAATACATATTTGATAATTGTTGACGCTATTCAAAACTGGCTAGAGTTGTTCTATGGCCATCCGCAACTACTAAAGCAGTCATAAAACAAATAGAACAAAACTTTTTCCTACACATGGACTGGGCGATGTGTAGATCTGACAATATGGGCCGCCCAATTTACTTCCTTAGCTTTCGAGCAAGACCTAGCTGCACAAGGCAGTCGACATACCCCTAACAGCGCACGGCTCATTCTGCATCAAATGGACGACCTGAACGTATGTTCGTTATACAAAAGAAGCCCTAGATAAACTGGACACCTGGGGATATCCAAGATAGACTAAACAAAATTCCTACAATTCAGGCATATCACCCATAGCACAACCACTAACAAAAGCCAGGCAAACTCCTTCATGGGCAGAAAAATGCATTCCTACCCAGATAGATTACAATCCCACCTAACACCTCTGGAAACACCCCCTGATTCCTCAAGCAAAATACTCGCTCCTTTACTAACTGGAGACCTAGTCTACACCAAAATCTCACCGGGAACATCTTATGAGCTTCCAGCCACAATTACAACAAATTACAGGCCCCGGTCTACTGACCTTGAGCTTAGACGATGGCAGAACATGAAACGACACATTGACCAGCGTATGCTCTAGGACGATTGGAACGGCAAAACTGATAGCACTGCCGCAAAATACCACCCCCAACAAACATTCCAAAAACAAACCAAGGAGGGGGGGAAACACAAAATAATAAAAAAGGGAGAGAAAACCACCAATAACATGACAAAAGACACAACACGAACCCGGAATTAGAAGCCCCAGTAAAAACAAAACAGAGCACTTACCCATAGATGACCTCTGAGAAGAGAACCAGTTGCAGGGAGTGAGGCAAGGCCTTCCAGGAAGGAAGCAGCACAGGCCAGCTCGATCAACCCGACGAACCAGGAGGGGAGCAGCAAGCCAACTCAACCAGGCCCAAAGAAGAATCCAGGCAGGAGCAGCAAGGCCTGACTCAACCCTTCCAGACGGTTCCATGGAGAAGACATGGAGAAAAGGCAATCCTGACCGAACCAAATGGAAAACCAAACGCTGAGACTGAGCTGCGCAGCCAAGTAGGACCCGCAAAAACCCACCTACCCTGCGTAACTACGTTTACGCACGTTGACGAAACCAAGTAGACATCTAATTACTCCACGGGGGGGGGGGCGGGGGGGGAGTGCGGGGGGGGGCGGGGGGGGGGGCGGGCGGGGGGGCCACATCTATCTGAACTATGGGACACGTTGGACGAAACCAAGAGGGGAGGGGTGTTATTTATAAGAATTAGAAGACTCCAAATACCCTAATCTGATTGGCTGAGCAGGCCGTAATAGGATTGGTTAATAAAGTACTGTTGCAATTGGCCACCTGATGGCAGGAAAACTTAAAGAACTATCATTGGCCACAAGCTGCGAGCAGCCGCTATAAAAAGGGCTGCCGCGGCTCCGGAACTGTTCTGTTACAAAGTCACTGAGTTAGTTAAATAAAAGAGTTGTTTGATGAACACCCGTCTCGAGTACTTCTAGTCTCAGAACAGAACAGAAACGAAGCTTTAAAATGGGAGGTGGGGAGATGATTTACAAGTGAGCTGGTGACTAAATTCATAGGAATTTTTAGAAGTGACTCTTAAGTGTCTTTAGAACTGAAATATGGGCTCTTACTAGATATGATAGAAGCCATCAACGAGTCACTTAAAAATCTATATTCTGCCCTAGGAGGGGTATTCCTGAGCAATATCATTTGATCTCTACTACAGAAGAATAGAAAAATGTGCTTCCTTTCCTTAAATTATAGTAGAGATGGTGTGATTGATATGCACAGAGAACTTCTAAAACAGGAGTAGACAATCCTCTTCTTCCAGATTTTTGCAGTTCAGTTTCTAAAATCCCTGATCCATAGGTCATACTTGATGGACAAGATGAGAATTTGAGTCAAAGCACATGTTGGACATCAAATTGTCTATCTCTGTCACAGGATAAAACTGACATGTTAAAAGGTAATGTTTTTATCAAGTCAGACTTGACTCCTGGTGATTCTATTGACATATTGATGCAATTTTCTTGGCAACAGAGTGAAAATAGTTTGCCATTACTTCCTTCAGAGACGTTTTTTGACCTTCTTAAAGAGGCATACAGTCTTGCTACTTCCCATCCAGGTACCAATCACATTTAACTCAGATTAGTGCTTTTGGAGATCATCTAGTCACCTAGATGCTACCATCTATTGTGAACAACAATGGCTCCAATCTATTTCCTTGAACCCATGTCTACTGAACTGGGATCAGATTAAGGCTTCCAGTTCTGGGCTGTAAAAAATCTACATGAACACAACATCAGAGCAAAAAGTTAGTGTTCCTTCCATCAAGAGAACATGCATAGAAATCTTCTAGTAACCTTTCCATTCAGCACTAGACTGTTGGAATATTTAAGGGTGAGGCTAAAACAAGGGAAGACATTGTGGATAGGTCTGGCATGTAACATTATAAATTAACTTTCTGTAACCTGTAGAAACATTAGGGTTACAGCTTCCAGTTGGCTATTCGGCCTTCCAGTTCTAGGAAATTGAGTTTATATTCATCTGTTTTACCCTATTCTATAAAATGTTGGATTAGGGCTTGGATGCTTTTAAGAAGACCTCTTTAGAGACAGGTCTAATTGCTGTACTAATAGTAGGAAGTCACATAGAAAGTGCTTTTCTGTCTTCATTGCATTCACTTTGTTTTCAACAACAGGTCCTTTGCTTTCATTATGTGAAAAAATACTTTTGTAAACAGCTATAACAATCACAGTTGTGTGATATGTAAATAAACAATTAACTGGAGAGCTTTTGACAATCCTAAAACATAAGGGTCTAACCAGTGTGGGAATCCACTAGTGTAGCATTTTTGACACATGGTCACCACTCTCTGTTTAAACACAGTAGGTTCAATTCGGAGCCAGTTTTTATCATTAGACATTGTTTGCCTGATGTCTACTCAAAATCTATTTCCTTCCAATTTAAATCTATGTTTCTTATCCTGGCTTTTGAACACACCTGAAGAACTTTATCCTGCTTTCTAACTGATAGTCCATCAGCTACTTAAAAACAGCTATCATGACTTCCTGCAGTCTTTCCTTTTCCAATTTCTGTCTACTCAATGATTCCAACTGTTCCTTGCACATTTTTCCTTCAAAGCTTCTTATTATCTTCATTATTCTCCTCTGAAAGTGTTCTCAAAACCCTCTTGATTGCTATCTGCTGATGGCTACTTTTATGTTTATAGCTTTAATGGCAATGTATTGAAGCATCACAAATACAATGGTCACCAAAGCAAATGCTTACTGAATAATTCTTCAGAACAAGAATACTTATTAAGTGGTATTAAAGCTCCCACTAACACATTACAAATTTCATGCAATTGCATCGTCAAATGGTTGCATTATACACTCCATTGCGCTGGTTTTGTGTATTTCTATGAATCAGGGTACTAGTTTAATTTAACTTTAAAAGAACCTTGCAATTAAATGATCTAAATGAATGTTAACAGGATACTGCAAAAACTCCTTACACACAATCAATAGGGGAGGACAAATCAATATAACATGACTTAACCTTATTGTTCTGCATTCCAACAGTTTTTAGAAATATTCTAAAGAAACATTTCATATTGACTAGTTATCACTTCATATTTATTATCACTGAGAGGTGAAAATAGCATAGTTTCTTAAACTTATTTTGTTCTACCAAATGATGGCAGAGAGAAAGAATCAGAGTAAAAGTAATTGTAAATTGACCTTATATTGACTTCTTCAAATAAAATATTTCCAATAGAAATCAATGTATGGACAGACAGGCAGATAGTCGTCACCCAAAAAGAAGTGATGGCCACCATTTAGCTAGAATAAGTTTTGAACACTGATCCAGCACAAATTTCTGCAATTCTTTCACCAAATTTTTCAGTTGAAATGAATCTTGCTATTGAGTGTATTGAGCAGCAAGCATTTGGGATCTTAAGTAAAAGCATTAACTATATGCTGAAGTTTCTAATTTGAAGTACAAAGGAAAATAAATAGTGTAATTACCTTATACATCTATTTATTTGGAAGTAAGTTCAGTGGTGGGATTCAATTTTTTTTATTACCAGTTCTGTGGGCGTGGCTTGGTGGGCGTGGCAGGGGAAGGATACTGTAGAATCTCCAGTCAGAGATAGTATTTTCCGGTTCTCCCAACTACTCAAAATTTCTGCTACCAGTTCTCCAGAACTGGTCAGAACCTGATGAATACCACCTCTAAGTAAGTTGCATGGTAACCAGCGGTCTTATTCTTTGATGTATTCTGTTACAATCACAAAGAAAGGGATAAAAGGTTGACTTCTAATATAAACCGGGCACAAACCATCCACTAAGCTAACCTATGGCTTGTATCTTTGCAATTCAGTACCTGAACCCAGATGTAGTTTGCAACCCATAGTTTACAGCACAGTGCTATATGTGAAGAAATCCACTATAGCTTGTTCAATAAACAAGATTAAGGCCTGGTCCCACTGGCTGATGGATGCAAAACGTATGCATAAAGGACACAACGGATGAGCAAAATTTCGGGGGTGGCTCCATCCGTTGTCATTCCGCTCCAAAAGTGGCGAAGAATTTGCATAAAACGGAAACGGAAAAGAACACAAAGGAACGGACGTGCGTAGACTAGTGTGGATGTTACGGAGTGTTCATAAGGAAGCGGATGAACACATCCGAAGGGCTTCGCAGGCGGAGAATTTCAAAAGCAGAGGCATAGCAGAAGGGGCGGATGCATAGCGGATGAAGCGGATGCATCACGGACGCATATAGGAAACAAAGGGATGCCCGTGGGATGTATTGTGGATGCAAAGCGTTCACTGCGCATGCGCGGGAGTATGAATTGCATCGCTCCGCGGAGTATAAAAGGATGCAGCATGCACTCAGTCAGCATACAGGGGAAAGACATGCTGCCACAACATCTTGGCGAACACAATGGGTTCGTCAGTCAGGCAAGAAGAGGAAGCCTCTGCCTACTTGTTCAAGTCCCTGGCAAGGTTGAAGAAGCAGGCCAGAACCAGCATCCCACACACCCCTGGCACTGACACTGAAGCTGCTGCTTGCTGTGTGTGGAACCAGCCCCAAGGCCCTCAAGGGCCTGCCGCTGAGGCCCTGCTGCTTCAAGCCCCTGAAAGGCCCTGCTTGCTCAAGCCCTGAAGGCCTGCCTGTGGCTTCAAGCCCTGAAGGCCTGCCAGAGGGAAAGAAAGAGGCAAGGAAGGAGAAGGGAGAGAGGAAAACAGTAACCGTTTCGAGGAGCGCATGAGGATGAGGTTGGCTGGAATGTCTGAGGGAAGAACGAGTACCTGTGGGAGAAGGGCTACAGACTGTATGGGACACCAAGAAGAAGCAGGAGCTTGGAGAGACAAAGCAAAAACCTGGGATACACTGCAGACGTACTCCTAGGATGGTGGAAGCACATGCACAGACCTGGTATGGCAAGCTTACACCTCAAGAAATCCGGGCAGGCCGCTGTCAGCTCACTACCAGGAGATGTATGGCGTCATGGCCAAAGTGCAGTTTCCTGAGGGTGAGATCGACACCAAGGAGCAGCGCCTCTGAGACCCCTCTCCTCAGACAGACACAGACACCAGTCCTCTTCCAGCCAGGACGCAGCTTAGCCTGTCGCAGGCAGGTGTCTTCAGAGGCCCACAGCAGAGACCCCCCAACAGCTGCACTCCCCATTACGGCAGACTTGGAGAGATCCGCACGGAGGTGATGCCCTGCTGTCACAAATGGAGGAAGAAGAGGCAGCCAACCAGAGGCCAACCCACCCCCACCCCACCCCCAGCTCCAGAGGATGCAGGCAGAGAGGCAGACTGGAGGGTAGGACCACAGTGTGGCTGTTGGAGATTAGGGAACGCAATGGAAGACCAGCACAGAATTTCTCTCAGCTGGTCCACTTGGACAGAGCATCCTCGGGCCGGAACACCTCAGTCCAACCTATGTGAGCCAGACCTGAGGGACTGCCCGGCAGGCTCAGTACCAGTGATGAAGCAGAAGATCACAGCACTTCAACACAACCCTCAAGGCCCAGCTGGAAGTCTGCTTCCTACCCAGTCCAGGTCTGGTCCTGCACCCCAGCGCGATGTCACAGCCTCCACGGCTTCAACAGCCCCTCACCTACCAGGCTATTGACTACCAGGACTTCCCACACGCAGAAGCAGAACTTTCCCAGTCCAGGCCCAGGTTCATCAGACGCCACAGGACGCCAGTCCTCACCCAGCTGCAACCAGGACAGCTGTTGGTGAAAAACTTTGAAAAAATGGTTAAGCTTTGCATTGCTTGTGGGATAGATAAGGATATGTTGTGGGATAGATAAACGCTCCAGTGCAAGCATAGTGGGACTGTATGGTCGCACCATCCCAGCTGCCACACATATGGACCCTTATTATCAATAACAATTTATTCCATTGATCAACAATTTTAAAATAAAACAAAGCTCTTTATTAATGCCCTATTCATTGTTGGACCACTCAATATACATGGCACAATCTATCAGTGTTATGCAACAGCCTCAAGGAAGCATCATTAATATCTTCATCCTGTCTTGCCAGTCACTGGCTCCAGCTGGGAGTTGCTTCAGTGTCTCAGTAGGTTGCACTGCTTCTTCCCTCACGTGAAGCTCTGGTTGGGGCCTGTGTACATCCACAGTGTCTATCAGGTTACGTCCTTTGCCTCCATTACCCAGGCTCGCATATCTCCATTCCTTTGTTGACGGTCGACAAGTCTGTTCTGCAATACTGGTAGCGGTATGCGCAGAGATTGTGCCAGGATGCGAGAAAGCTCTCCATGATGCTCCTCACAAGTCTCTGGGTTGAGAAGTGAGAAGCTCGCACAGTCCGCCTGCATGGTGTGTGAGAAGTATCTGGAACCTGTTGGCCAGACTGCCAAAGGCATTCTCCACCACCCTCGCTTGCCCTGGACAGCCTGTAAGTTAGCATCCTCGTCTCACAGGTGAGGGTATTCTTGGAACTGTACGGCTCATGGAGGTAGGTTCTGAGGGAAAGAACACTGTCATCACAACAGATGAAGTAGGGCACATCTTGTGTGTCATTGGGTAGGGGGGTCTGGATCTGGAAAAACCGCATGATGAGGTTGCATTCCAGCCCATCCTTGAGGTCACTTGGCATTGTATAAGCCTGGGCTATGTGAAGTGACCCAATTGCCTGAAGCATCAATTGCCTGAATCGATGCTTCGATTCTAGAATCTAATTATTTGATTTCTTCGGTTCTTTGATTCTGACTACAAGATGAACTTGTAGTCAGCATCAACCGATTGGCAAAGGATGATCTGAAGAAGGCCCTTGTAGTTGTTAATAAGTGGACCCTTGAGTTGGCTGAGCTTTATAAGCGCCACGTGCTTCCCATCTATGTCTCCAATGGGTGGTGGGGAAAGTTCCACCTCTAATACCAGCTCTTCTGCAAGTTTTCTCCAGCCTTGTTCAGTGGTGGCGGCACCTGAGGAAGCTCCTCCACAGTATTCTTCAATGATGGCCTGTACCACGTCTCTGACCACTTTGCTGATGCTTTGTTGGCACCACTCCATGCATACTGCATATTTCTTGTATGTGGTTCCAGAGGCCAGGTGGTTGCAGAGTCAGTGCCAACTCTTCATCAGGTCAGTGTTGGGATGGAAGTCGGTGCTAGGCTTTGGTCAACGCTCGGTCTCAGATGCTCTCCAAGTTCTGTTAAACATTGCTTGGTGGCAGCTCATGAAGTGAATGGAATGCACGGGGTCTTCAATTCGTTCAGCCCAGCCAGCACTCGTCATTGGCAGTCCAAACTCCATTCTTCTCATAGATCATCGCTCGGATCCGCAGCAGCTCTGGACATCTCCTTCCTCTCTTTCTGTGTTAAAACTTGACACAGTCTGAACAGGTTTGGTTTTTGTTGATGGAATAAGCCGCAGCTATATACGGACTGTATCATTCATCCATGGTGGAAGAACAATTGCATGATCGTTAGACCAAGACCAAGGGTGAAGAGGTCTGTACACCATGGCTGCTGGACATCATACTGAGATCCAGATGATTTCTCCCCCTTTTTATAGAAAAATATCGGTTGGTCCGGTAGGGTGTCCTTATACATACTCTAGACATACTCCAGACTCCTAAATATATGAGATACATCCCAGATACAACGTTTTTGTCCAATTTTGAATATTTTATATACGGGATGCATACGCTTTCATCCTTTTATTTCCGTGGCTAGCTAACCGTGTAGATGTTCCATGCTACCTTTTGTTTCCTTCCTCTTTTCCATTTTCAGCTTGGCAGCGGATGTGAGTTGAGGGGATTGCGCAGAGGATGCAGAGAGGATACAGAGATTGTTAATGGATGATAGATGGACATAGAACATTTGTTGCCCGTATTGTGTCGTGCAATGTATCATCGCTTACGGGCAGTGGAAAGTTGTAATCCGTTCAAAAAAGTTTTGTGCAGATTCAAACCTTTTTGCGTGGATGAAACGCAGTGGATGGATGCTCGACGATAGAGCGTATGAATACAACGTATGCAGTGAGTACACAACAGATGCCATCGCGTTTTCCAATGGATGGCAAGCTTTTTTTTATGTTTTACATCCTCTTTGCATCCGTAAGTGCAGTGGGACTGGGCCTTAATAAAGAAACATCTCCCTGTAATGTGGAAACCTAGCCCTTTAAGACGAAGAATTTTAAAATTGCAAATAGTAAATAAATCGACCATAGTGTGCTTTAGCAGAGGGATGTGCTAGCCTGCGGGGTGCTTACATCTGGCCCATGGGGCCACCCTGGACACAGCAAATGACCGGCCTACAGTGCCTCTGCCAGTGAAAACAGAGCTTGCAAGGCCTGTGCGTGGCCCTTGCAAGCTCCTTTTCACTGGCAGAGGGTTGCAGGAGGCCGTTCCAACCAAAAACGGAGATTGGGAGCCCATTTTCACTGGCAGAGAGCTCAGGCCACCACAGGTGCATGCCGGCATGAGGACTGTCTAGCTGGCTACACCCATCATGACCATGCCTACCCTGGCTCCCTGAGGTAAAACACAACCCTGATGCGGCCTTCAATGAAATTGAGTTTGACACCCTTGCTTTAGCACAATGTGTGAATCTTATCTATATGCCTCTCTTAGAAAGTTACATTGTCCCCTCCCTTTCCCCCCCCATAGGCGAGATTTTTCTTTAAAAAGAGCCTTTTTCAATTGGCCCCAAGGTAAGGGAACTTGCAACTATCACCCAATATTGCTATTCTTTTCTTACTTATGTTTTCTCCTTCTCTCATTTGACAGATTAATAATCTTTTTGTTAGGGGTTGATTGTTTTCTCTGGATCTGTTTTTAATGAATTCTGTATTACCTAAAGTTATTTCTGCAACTGAGGTGGGCTTAAATGGACTAAATAGTCAATAAAAGAACTCCTGAATGTTTGCTAAATTTTTGTTTTTTTTGTAGTGCAGTGTCGGAGTTGTCAAAGTTGTCAAAGCATGTCAAAGTTTGCTTGTATTTTTTTCTGCAGTGACATGTCAGAATGGCAACTAGTGGCATGTTACCTTATTATCATTGTTACAGTTTAGTGGATGAAAACCAGGATTTTGGTCCCAGAATTCTTGCAACCTGGAAGAAAGACTACAAAGCAGTTTAATACACCCAATAAAAATTATCAAAACCAAGTAAACTATTATTTTACCACTTTACAAAATTTTTAGTAAGATACACTTGGAATACTGCACCCAGTTCTGATCACCACAATAGAAAGCCCATGTCCCACTGCACCAACAGATGCAAAGAGGATGTAAAATGGACAAAAAAGCTTGCCATTCATTGGAAAACGTGATGCATCCATTGTGTACTCACTGTGTACGTGTTTCATACGCTCGATCCGTCAAACATCCATCTACTGCTATTTCATCCGCTCAAAAAATTTTGAGCTGCACAAAACTTTTTGAGCGGATGAACTTTC
>BHFT01003767.1:0-17984 GCA_004320025.1 Laticauda laticaudata | reverse complement strand
TATAGGGGAAACCTTGTTTTGTAATGTTTGAAATGTGGATATGGATTGAAATTGTACACAGGACAGATAAAAATATAAGTATAATTATTGTGAAAATATGAAAACCTTGAAAAGGATATGTAAGAGATTTAGAAAGGGATGAGAGAGTTATAAAATAAGCCTGAGGGAAATATTTGAGGGGAAAAATTAATAAAGAACATTTAAAGTAGTGATGAGATATGAAATTGAATATGAAAGATGAAGATGTAACTGAGATTATATCTGTATGGAGATTTAAAAACCTGGAACCAAGCTGTTCACTAAAAAATGTTTTACTTTTCTATGTTTTGTGAAACCCAAAATAAAATTGTTTTAAAAAAGAAAAGGCTTCTGCAGCTGATAAAAGAGCTCCAGGTTGACATGCGCAGCACCCATGACCTCCATTGCACCATCAGAGGTAGGTACATCAGAGCTCATTTCTCAGCTTTCCTGAAGATCTCTGACAGCAAAACAAGGCTGGTGCACAGCACATATCAATCCACAGTTCATTTCTCAGCTGCAGAGACCTTTCTTGAAAGCCTCTTATGGCAAAACAGAGACCGGAGGGGAGGGGGAGGGAGCGCATGTAAGTCTGGAGCTCATTTATCAGTTGCAGAGGCCTTTCCTGAAGGTTGACCGCAAAATGGAGGCCAGGGGCACCACACTCAAGGGGCTGCAGAAGAAGTAGGCCAGCAGCAGCCACAAGGGGTCATGCTAGGCAGAGCTGTCAGTGACACTGCCATGAGATGAGACAATGGAAGACATCCCTTGAAAATAGGGCCTGGTACTTCTTTTGGAGGCAAAAAAAAATTAAGACTGGGTTTTATGTTTGGGGAAACACAGTATGTTGCATTCAGAAAGTACTCAGATGCCCTTCACTGTTATTAATTTTGTCAATATATATACCCCAATACTATGGTGAAATAATTACTATACTCTGAAAACTGATTAAATCATAAAATGTGTGCTTCAACTCACATACTCAAAGTGGCCTCCCAGAATATTCTGTCATCACCATTGTATCTATATATTCTTTGTTTGTGTAGGGAAACACTGACTCCCTAAGGAGTCCATATTTGGCTCAGAGACCTCTGGATAACTGCTATAGAATAAGCCTCTAGGCCTTTGTGGTGTTAGCTTAATAACAGCAATCATGTGGTTTTTCAATTCTGCCTGCCTGAAAAATTTCAAGGATTTAACTTACTGCCCACTTTGAATAAACCATACAGTGACAGATGAAAGTTTTACTTTTAACTATGTTCTTCTCGGCTATTTCTGAAAAAATAAAGAATAAATAATGTGCTTAAATATCATAAATACAAGTAATCTCTTTCCATGTTTTTAACAATTTGTAAATGGCCCAGAATCATTGGTTGTTGGGTGGTTATTATTGGTTATCATTGGTTATTATTAGATTTGCTGGTTATACAGTTCAGCTAGATGTTTAGACTGGATTTGGCATTTTTATCAATCTTGCAAATCCTTCCCAAAGACATGAGATAGACAGAAATTGTTGTTTGATGGTATTAAAGGTTTCATTACAGGATATCAGTTGTTCCAAATAAAACTGCCTTTTGTAATCGACTGATGGTGATTTTTTCAATGCCAATGTTGTTTAAGTGATGCTCCAATTGTTTGGGATTGCGTTTGGAGCACCTACTGATAGCATTGTTTGCTGTCTTTTGCTAGTTATTCTACTTCTATTTACAGATCTTTGTATTTTGTTATCTTCTCCAGTTGTTTCTCTTCTCTTCTGCTTCTCCAGGTACTGCCACTTTTATTATCCAGACTTTCTTGTTTGTTTTATCAACAATTATTAAATCTGGGTTGTTTTGTGGCATATAAAAACAGTTGCTAAAATTAGGTATGTCTAGTTTAATGAAAAGAAGGACTAGGGGTGACATGATAGCAGTTTTCTAATATCTCAGGAGTTGCCACAAAGGCAGAACAAGAAGCAATGGATGGAAACTAACCAAACTAATCAAGGAGAACTAGAACTAAGAAGAAACTTTTGAAGATGAATTTGCTAAAATCAAATAGAAGATTATTAATAAGAGCAGAAATGGTTAAAATTGAGTGAAAAGGAAAAACTTGATTTCTCCTAATAATGATCAGTTGCATGGCTTCTGTCTCAAATTAGCTTAATTATATCTAAAAATATTAATGAATATGGCATAAAGGAAATATCAGTAACTGGGGTTAATAACTGTCAAAACTTATCTGATTCAAAAAGACCCAGTGAAAGGGACAATAACAAAAGTTAAAAATCAGTTTACATAATATCTGAATTGATTATAAACAAGTGTCTAATTCATTATCCAATAGTTGGATTATCAAATGTTGGAAGCAAATGGTATCAGTAAAATTATAATATTTGTAAAAAAAATGTAGTAGTGGAAGACATAATTTGTGATTGGAAATGAAAAATAAGGGTTTGTCAACATTCAGAGACGCATCTTCCAGGGTGAATAACTATTGCCCTTATTATTTGTTATCATTAGGATCCCACTTTCAGTAATTTTAAAGAAAACAAATCTTTGCTAAAAAAAATCCTAATAAAACCTCACATTTGTTTTATATAAACAATCTGAAGTATTATGAAAAATTAAAAATCAAAATCTATTCATTGACAATGAAATCTATTCATTGACAACGTAAGAATTTTTAGCAATAGAATTTGGCCATGAGAAATGTGCTACAGTAGTAATAAATCTTGAACAGTAATGGAATTCAAATTCCAAATGTTCAAACCATCAGGGGCAATTACGGTGAAACAAGTATCTGGGCATTTTACAGCTGAATAAAATCAAGCATTGACAAGTTAAATATGTGATTAGTAAAATTCTGAATGGTAGAAACACCACTGAAGCCATCAATACCTGGGCCATACTCATGATATAAGTGTGTTGGATTTATTCATTATACATTCCATCTCCATAAATACTGGTTGATTATATTTGCCCCTTAGACATGGGAGAAGAGCAGTGGTGGGATTCAATTTTTTTTACTATTGGTTCTGTGGGCATGGCTTACTTGGTGGATGTGGCTTGGTGGTCATGTGATTGGGTTGGGTGTGGTTTAGTGATCATGTGACTGGCTGGGTGTACTTGGAGGTTGTGTGATTGGGTTGGCATGCTTGGCCAGGTGACTAGGTGGGCGAGGCCAACTCAATGTCACTTATGTCAAAGGATCCTTCCTCTCCCAGCCAATGTATCTATAGTTCTACAAAAATGTTGTTCACCTTTTTTTTGACTTTATTATCTACATACTCACAGGTTTATTTTCATGAACCATTGAATGGAGGAAATGGCTCACATGCTTTGCCCAAGAGTGTGATAGGCAACAGGCTTTTAAGGGGCTGCCGGGGGGGAATGTATTTTCCAAAGCACCAAGAAGGCAGACAATAAGGCAATGAATGGACAGCCTGAACACAATGAACCGAAGCAAAATCTTATAAACCCACAGAAAATTTCCTGACGGCCGAGAACAGTTAAAACCCAATGTCCCCTGCCACCAAACGGAAGCAAAGAAGATGTAAAACGAGACAAAAAAGCTTGCCATCCATTGGAAAGTTGATGCATTCCGTTGTTGTAACTCCACTGCAAATACGATTTTTCAAACTCTCTTCGTCCGAGCATTCCCGTTCTAACTGTATTTCAATCTGCTCAGAAAGTATTTGCAGCTGCACAAATTTTGGTGGATGAAGTACTCCCAACGCATCCCTCTACACACTCCGCTACTGCAGTACCGGGACACTCCATTAATACGTCCGTTGTATCCGTCCACATGGCTATATCCCTAGCATTCTCCTGCGCATCCGCGCAACTCAAACTCCGCTCCAGCAGAAACACGGAATAGGCGAGAAGAAGGCGCAAACTGAACTCAGCGTACTAGCATGATGGATTTAGCAAAGGACTGAATGGATTGAGTTCAGATATAAAGCCATTAAAATGAGCAAAAAAACCGTTCCGTATAGCGGTGCACGGTATCTCAATATATTTAAGATGTCCTGGAGGCCATGCCTGAGTAAGTCGGAAGAACACCTAGCGGGAAAACGACCATTTCCTTATAAAAAGGGTGAGAAATCACCTGCCTGATCTCACTTTCTAGTCGCAGCAGCCCTACGTGAGCAGACCTATGCAGGCCCTTGCTCTGCTCTTTCCACATCTAACCATTGATCTCCACATGGGATCATCCGCACACTCCTTTTTGGTAGCCGCGCATCATTCAACACCGAACCAAGCCTCTTCAGGCTGTTTCACCTTTCCACGCACAAGGAGAAGAAGGCAGAGCGTTCAAAACTTCTTGCGTCCGATGATGGCCAACCAGGAGAAGAGCGCGAGTTTTGGAAACTGTATGACAAGCTGCATGTGGAGCCTGCACGCGACCACGAAGACCACTCGTGCATTCCAGAACTCATGAGGATGCTCCAGCCATACGTTTGATGAAGTCGTGGAGCATCTGAGACAAGTGACCAAAGCAGAGCACCAACTTCCATCCCCAGCCTGGACCCCTGGACTGAAGGTGGGCACTGACTCTGCATCACCTGGCCTCCGGGACCACGTACAACGAAACATGCAGTATTGGTTGGAGGATGCCACACCCAAACCCATCAGCATTCGTGGTTCAGAGAAGTGGTGCAGCCATCCATCGAGAACACGTGGAGCGAGCTCCTCCCAGTGTCCCTCCACTGAACACAAGGTCGGAGAAACTTGCAGAACCAGTGGTATCAAGGCTAGAACCATGTCCCCCACACCATTGGAGCCATAGATGGGAAAGATGTGGCCTGACAAAGCCTCAGTCAAAAGTCAGGGTCCACTTATTTCAACTACAAGGGCTTCTTCAGACACATCCTCTTCGCATGGTCGATGCTGGACTACCAATTCATGTGGACATCGATTGCCTTCAGGCACATGGCGTCAGCTTCAGATGCCCAGATATACCAATGCATCACTTCAAGGAGGGGCTGGAATGCAACCCCCATCACCTGGGCTTCCCAGATCCAGACCCCCCTGCCCAAGCGGACACACAAGACTGTGCCCGCCCTAACTTCATCGTGGGAATGGACTCCTTCCCCCTCAGACCCATACCTCATGAAGCCCTTCTTACAGCACTTCCACGATACCCTCACCCGTGAAGAGAGGATCTTCCCAACTAGCAGCGTTCCAGGGCAAAGGCGGGTTGGTGAACGCTCTTTGCATCCCTGCCAACAGGTTCCACGGGTACATGTCTCACCCACCATGCAGGCATCGCCCCAAGCAAGGACGGTGAAGGAACATCGTGGAAGGCTTGCTGCATCCTGCACAATCTCATGCCACCGCTACCTCAGACTGTTCCAGAGCATACAGGTCTATGTTGTGGACCATCCCAATCAAGGCATATAATGGGGATTGACCGTATATGTGAGTGGCCAGAAATGCTCGCGCGCAAGCAACCTGACTATCGATACACCAGCTGTGTCGAGTGCACACAGGCCCCAACAAACCTTCCCGGCGTGAGGGAAGAAGCAGTGACAACGCTCCTGAAACTACACTGGGTGCAACCTCCCACGCTGGCAGCAGCTGGTAGTGGCAAGCCAGGATGTAGATGCTTAAATGGATGCTTGCCTTCAGCCTGTCTCTATACACACTGATGAGCGATGGGCCATGTATGTTTGAGTGGCCTTAACAATATAATCTAGGAGCGATCGTAATAAAGATTGTGGTTTTATTTCGATAATGTAGTGACGATTCAATGATTAAATTGGTCTAACTCACATAACTAAAGCGGCCATAGGTGTGGCACCTGGGAGGGGGACCCATACAGTCCCGACGTATGCTTGCCACTGAGGTTTATCTATCCACACAACTATTTACCCATCTCCCAAGCTATTGCCCATTCCACAGGTAATCCTGTCCATCATCCCTGCGCTATTACCCTATCCCACAGGTATCCTTTGCCCATACCACCAGCTACCTTACCCATCCACAGTATCCCGCCCATCCATAAGCATGCAAAGCTGAACCAAATTTTTTTCTTAAAACTTTCACAACCAACACTTCTTATTAAGTAAAAGAAAATGACCAAGTGTGTGCATAGCAACGATTACCTATCTTATTATGAATACTATTAAGTAAACGTGATAGACTCTTATTTAAAATAGCAAAGGAACCATATAAATGTGTCCCACGCAATGATAACTCGAAGTCAGGTAGTCATATCTCTATCGCTCGGCTAATTTCATCAGTCACTCTGAGGCATGTCCATGGTCCTCAGGTTAGTAGAGGGGACCAGGCTGATGCTGCGGAGTGCAGTGGCTGGCCAGTGCTGGTCTGATTGCACATTGGTGCCTGGCCGCCGATGAGGGACAAGCAGGAGATGGTGCCGCTTGTGCCCAGTGATGTCTTCTTTATCCTCCAGAAAAGCTGGCTCAGCCCAGTGCGTTAGAGGCCTCTTCATGCCAGATTCTCTGGATTCTATGGGACAGACTGCATGACAGATGTTCTGACGTGCTTGGCTTGTTATATGAATAGGATGGAGTGTGTGGGGTATGCCTGGTGTGCAGCTTTTGCGAGTGGAGGCATATGTGCATGTGAGAATATATCTTGTGGCATCGTGGTCATCGTGTGGTCGTTTGCTGTTGGTGGGTTGTTGGGTTGCCATCTGTGGCATCTTGGATATCCAGTGGCGCATCTGTGCGTCCGGTGGCATCTGGTGGCTTCAGTGGCATCAGTGATGATCAAGTGACATTTGCGCTCTAACGAGCATCATAGTCCACAGTCTGACTGCGTCACGTGGATCTAGTGCGATCATCTGTGGCACCTTTCTGGATTGTGCGCCAATCAGTACTCCAACTCTCGTCATCTTCGAGCATCGTGTGCACCCTGTGGCATGCGAGGAACCTGTGGCCTGGACTGGGAAGCCCTGCCTCTGTTGAGGATGAATTACTCTGGTAGGCCAGTTAGCCTATGGCCTGATGGCAGGAGAGGGGCTGTTGGACAAGCTCTTGGAAGGGCTTGTATTCGCTCTGCGGGTGGAGGAGCAGGACCTGTAGTGGGCTGGGAGCAGGTTCACCTGGGCCTGGAGGTGGTATGTAGCAGCGCATGATCCTCCTCTTATCGTACATGGGCGTCGGGCATGTCCTTCCATCACGAGGTCCGGCATCAGCGTGGTCTGACGCAACATTACCGTTCTAAGTGGCAAGCGGGCCTTCTCTGCACGCGAACTCGTCGCATTCGCTACCTTGACCGCTGAGAGAGGAGATTTGCCACTTGGTCTTGATTGGCATTCCACCGCTAGTCCCTGATCTCCAGCAGAGACAGTGTGGCTCTGTCCTCTCCGGTTTCTCGCTCTCTGCCTGACTTTCTTTGAGACGGCGTGGAGCTGAGGTAGGTCCCGTGAGGTCTGGTCTCCCTCCGTGGTCACTGCTTCTTCTGCCTCCATTGTGTTGAGACGCAATCCTCCACATCCTCCAGCATAGGTGTGCATCGCTGTTCGAGAGCGGAGGTCCTCTGTGTCGTGTACGGTGCGCTCTGTGAACTGACACCAATGCCCCGGACATGGGTCGCTTGTCTCGCTGGCCAGAAAAGACATGGCTGGTCTCTGTGGCTGCCCTGAGAGTGAGGGTAGACAGAGTGGGCTGCCTCCTCGGTGGCGGACCTCACCCTCCAAGGAAGCCTGCACTTTGCCACTGACATAGGTCGACCGGTCGGTGAGCTTGACCCGGCGCTGGCCAGATCTTCTTCAGGTGCAGCATTACCCATACCAGTGTGTGCATAGCTATCCACCACCCGAGGAAGAATCTGATACGTGCTACACCCCTCAGGCTGTCCTCCACTCTAACACCGAGGCCGTTACTTCGCTCTCTTCTCTCTATTGTCACCTCTACTCTCTTCTCGCCGCTTCTCCCATTCTCCTTCTTTCCTTCGTTTCGCAGACTCTTCCGCTTGGTGTTCGCACAGAGCCTGTGCCCTTCCTCCACATATACTCCGTTCTCCTCATGCCACTTCCAAGCAACCTCCTCCTCATGCTCCTCTTAAGATGGATATGCTTCATCTCTTCCTTTCCCTTCCTCCTTTGCCTTGCGTCTCCTCCCCTGGCAGGGCTTTCGATAGCATCCAGGGTTCAGGGCGTTTGCGGGCTGGTCGCACCACAGCAGCAGCGGAGAATGCAGCAACCAGCAGCAGATAGAGCAAGCACCCACAGCAGGAGACAGCACCACACAGCAGAAAAGCAGCACCAGCCACACAGCAGAAGACACACCAGCAAGAGAAGCAGTCAGCAGCAGAGTCAGCGCCAGGGGTGGCGATGGTGGATCTATCCCTCTTCCAGGCTGTCAGAAGATGGCACAGGCTTCCTCTTCTTCCCCATGGTCTCTGGATGAAGATGTGTCCTGGCAGCAGTCTTTCCTCTGAATGGGTGACCTGCTTGCAAGCTGCCCTCCTTTCTACTATCCGTGGGCTGACGCAAGCATCCTCCCCGCATGCGGCAGGTGATTCCAACTAGCATCCGCCTATGCATCCGCTTGGCCATCTGCTACGCATCCGCTACGCATCCACTCTTTCCACTACGTGTCCGCTTTTGCCATGTCTCCCCAGAAGCCTTGCAGATGTGCCCATCTGCTTCCATCCGCTTCTCATCCGCTAGGCTTCCATTGAGCCCATTCCGTTCTTACATCCAAATACCGTCCCTCCCCCCACATCCGTTTTGTCTGGTCTGTTATTATGCCAATTATGGGGCAACTTTTGAGAGTAGATACAATGGATGGAAAGATTTGCTCGTCCGCTGTGTCCTTTTTACATACGTTTTGCATCCGTCGGGCGATGTGACCTGGCCTTAACCAGTGGAACTGCTTTTCTTCAGAAGTTCTGGGTACTCATTTTTCTTTTTTCTCTTTCTTTCTTTCTCTCTCTTTCTTTCTTTGTCTCTTTCTGACTCTTTTTCTCTACCTTCTGTCCTTCCTTTCTTTCTCTCTCTCTCACACACTGACCACACACACTCCCTTCCTATTTCTTTTTCTTTCTTTCTTTTCTTTCTTTTTCCTTCCTTCTTCCTTTCTTCCTTTCTTTCTTTGTCTCTTTCTTTCTCTCCCTTCCTTTTTCTTTTTCTTTCTTGCTTCTTTCTTTCTTTCTTTCTTTCTTTCTTTCTTTCTTTCTTTCTTGTCTCTCTCCCTCTCTCTCTCATATACATACACATACATAAAAACACACAGACACTAACCCATATACATGTAAGTGACAGCCCCAGTCTTTTGCAAGCCAACCACGCAAAACAGCACAGATTCACCACAAAACAACCCACACAATAGGCGCAATTCCCAGCCCTTCCCCTTCCCCTCCCCCCCAGCCAAGTTTCCAGAATCCCCCATGACAACAAGATCATCTCCCCTCGTGGGGATGGGAATCCATCTTCCTGCTAGGCCCCTCAGAGTTTAGGATGTGGCTCCCTTCCTCCTTGCCATGCACCAGCTCTTTTACCTGCTGATCTTCTGAGCAAAAGGAAAAGCGTGCCCTCACAATTTCATGCCTGCAACCAGAGCTGGGTTTGGAAAATGCATGCCTGCAGTGGAGGAGCGGTGCTTTGTAACAAGCTCCAAACTGTTGCTGCTGCTGTAAGCTACGAATCCAGGCTTGGAGCAGTTTTGGAGCTTAACAGACTGCTCCTCCACCCCAGTCATACATTTTCAAGTGGCTCCTTTAAACTGTTCCAAAGCCTGGATCCTCATGGCTGCTGGATATACCGGCTTCTTCATCCCACTTCAGGCATTTTTACTCACAAGGGAAAAGTGATACTTCCAGTGCCCATGAGTAATTCTAGCTTGGAGAAGTTTTGGAACTTAACGGACTGCTCCTCTGCCCCATTTATGCGTTTTCAAGTGGCTGCTTGAAAACGCACAGCTGGGGTAGAGGAGCAGTCTTCCTTTAAACTGCTTCAAGCCTCGATTCCTCGTGGGCACTGGCTAGTTGCCTTCCCCTCTGCCACCAGCTGGTGGGAGGAAGTTAAGGATGTGGGGATGGTGGGGGACCAGCAGCAAGCTAGGTTGCAGGCAGCGCAGCCTGGAATGGAGCCATGCCAGGCATTGGTGGCTTAGCCAGCCACATGAGCACAGTGGGGATGGTGGGGGGAGCAGCAAGCTCTGGAGACAGTGGGTGCACCCCAGCAAGTGATAGTGACCAGGCAACAGAGTTGGGGGTGTGGCCAGCCAGAAATCTCTACCGGTTCGGCAAGCCATGCCTAATTGCAGCTACCAGTACACCTGAACCAGTGCGAACTGGTTGAATACCACCACTGAAGCAGAGATTTACTATAAGTCAAACAGACAAACTGTTAAAGAAGAAAGGCATTCATTGACAGATAACCAAGAACAAATACTGATGTAAGTTAAAAATTAGAACTCACTGAAAATATAACAAAAAATAATGGTGAAATAAAATAATAAAAATATGAACCAAACGCTGAAAAGGAAAAGCATCACATGATCAATTTCCACAAATGATCAAGGAGAAAGTGACTTGATTTTGGTTGCTGAAGAACAAGCTATTATAACAAGTTCAGGCCAGAACTGAAAAATCATCAAATTACAGATAATCAGAATTGGAAAGGGCCTTGTAGGTCATCTAGTCCAACCCCAAACCCAAACGGGAGACCCTACACCATTTCTGACAAATAGGAATCCAATCTCTTATTGAAAGTCTCAAGTGATGACACTTCCACAACTTCTGAGGGCAAGTTGTTCCATTGGTTGATTGTTCTCACTGTCAGAAAGTTTCTCCTTATTTCCAGGTTAAATCTCTCCCTTGCTTCAGTTTCCACCAGTTATCCTTGTCTCCCTAAGATGCTAAAAAAAAGCTGCCCCCCTCCCCCCTTGGCAACCTCTCAAATAATTGGAAGACTGCTATCTTGCCCCCCCTGGCTTCTCTTCCTAGATTAGTAGTTCCATTCCTGTACACTGTCATTCAAATATATCTACGCTCATTCCCTAATCATCCTCTTCCTTCTCTGTATGCTTGTCTAGAGTCCTCACACATGTTTTTATATTATACGTGAGCAAAACTGGATGCAGTGCTTAGGTGTGGTTTACTTAGGCGTATAGAGTGGTAATTTAGATCCTGATGCTATCCCTCTGTTAAGACACATTAGGATTGCATTAGCTTTTTGGCTCTGCTGTACACTGCTGGCTCAATATTTAGCTGTTGTCACTAAGACTCCAAGTACAGAAGTTACTGCTAATGACCTCGTTTACTCAGTCTATATCTGTACCTTATTTGTTTTCTTTGCCTTTTTCTTGCCTTAAGCCATGTCACACCGAAATACGGATCAGAGAGGAGTAAACGGACAAAAACTTGCCATTCCCGTCTGGAAATGCCGAATGTACTCACCTGCCTCCGTTTGGCTTCTCTCTATCCTCCGCCTCGCCGTTTAGGACGTCCTTCATTCTGCCTCCAAAATTTGGGCTTCCCAAACTTTGCCGAAAAATATCCAATCTCGCTCCGTTCGCATCGGCCTACGCCACCTATGCTCACGCGCTTTATATCTGCAGGACATCCCTACGATCCCCGCGGGATACCATCCATACCAGCCGTCCGAGCAGGAGGAAGCGGAATGGATGCAACGGAAAAAAGCGTTAAAAATGTGAAAAAAGCGTTCAGAGGGGACTATCTCAGATATAAAGGATTCTAGAGATGCCTGAGGATCCACCAGAGGATCTTGAGACAAACCCTATATTCTATTAAAAAGGGGGCAACTCATCTCTGCATGTCACTTCCAACCAGCACCCAGCTGTGCAGACTCATGCAGCACTTATTGCTGACTGTCTCTCTTCCACAGCATCGCCATCATGCCACGTGGATATGTACAAAGTCCTCTTCGGAGCCACCATCGTTTTGCAACAGTGTGAAAGCCATACTGCAGTCGCTGAACCTAACCTTGCAGAAAAAAAAGCAGCCAAAAAAAGTTGGGTCCGAAGATGGTTCCCAAAAGTAGCAAGGATAAGACGCCTATCAACAAGAACTGATGGTGGCGAGCTCCAGTAACGAAGACACTCCCAGGGCGTTCCAGAACTTCATGAGGATGCCTCAGCCATGTTTGACGAAGTTGTGGAGAGGCATGATACCAGTGACCAACAGCCGGCACCAGATTCACCCCAGCTGGAACCTGGGCCTAAGGGGCACTGCCTTGCACCACTGGCCTCCGGACCACTTACAGGAGCCATACAGTAAACGCTGGAGCGGTGCATCCAACACTACATCCAGCATTTTGTCAGAGGAAGTGGTGGAGGCCATCATCGAAAGAATACAAGGAGCGAGCTCCTCCCAGTACCCTCCACTGAGAAGGATGGAAGAAAGTTGCGAGCAGTGGTAATCAGAAGTCGCGAAACTATCCCCAACCGTTGGAGCGACATAGATGCAGACACATGGCTGCAAATCTCCAAACCAACCAAGGCTCCACCTTCATTCAATAACAGGGCTCTTTCAGCATCATCTCTCGCCAATGGTCGATCTGACGTACAAGTTTCATGCTAAATCGATGCTCAGGCAAGCGGCTCATTGTTAGAATGCCCAGGTATACAACCGCAGTCACGTCAAGGGGGGTGGACGCACCCTCATCGTGGCTTCCCAGATTCCAGACCTGCTGCTCGAACGACATGCATAAGTTGATGGTTACTTCATCGTAAGGGATGACGCCACTCCCTCACAACCTACCTATGAAGCCTAACACCTCCAGACGCCTCACCGTAAAAGAGGATCTTCAACTACAGCTTCAGGCCAGGCGTGTGGTGGACAACGCCTTGGGCACCTGGCCAACAGGTTCCAGGTACTAAGTCTCACCACCATGGGCAGCAAAGCCCAAGAGACCGTGAGGACATTGGAAATTGCTGCATCCTGCCACTCATGCGACGCACCTCGCTACTCATTTGCAGAACAGCTCGTGGACCCAACAAGGAATAGGGATGGGAGCCTGGGGAATTGAGCAAGGCGAAATCTGATAGGACGAGGATGTGCAAGGCCCCAACAGAGCCCTTACGAAGGAAGAATGCAGCACAAACCTCTTGAGACACTGGTCACCTCAGTGAGCATGGCAGTGCAAAGAAGGATGGTTAGAATCTCTAATGGATGCCCTCAGCCTGTCTCATCAACACGTATGAGATTGGCGCATGTTAATGTTGGGTGGCCTACAATGATACAGGCGTTGATGAAGAGTTTGTTTGTGTTGACAATGTGTGGATGATATATCAATAGTATGGAAATAAAGGGCCAAAGGGGTTGACTGGGTAGGGTGAACCATAACAGTCCACTATTGCTTGCACTGGAGGTTTCTATCTCCTCTTTCTCACAGCCTAAACCCATCCCAAAGGTAGCCCCCATCCCGCATATCTTAATCCATCCACTACCAGCATGCAAAGGTTAAACATTCTGAAAAGTTTCCACCAAGACTTCTATTAAAAAAAAGAAAAATGAAGCAAAGTGTAGGAATCAAAAAATAGACCTTTATTAACAAGAAGCTATAAAACAAAAAATGAGTCTTGCGGCACTGCCTTCTGGGTCGATCAGTCTCAGGGTGAAGGGCAGGTGCTGTGGAGGTGCTGGTGCAGGAGTGCTGTCATCAGCTCTCCAGAAGCAGAAGCACAGAAGCGCCAAGCCCAAAAGAAGCGAGCCGTGCTGCCAGAAGCCCCAGCAGAACAGAGTGAGGCAAGGCGGGATGTAGCCTGTGCCCTTGCCAGGGCTGGGCAGCAGTGGCTGAGGGCTTGCTGTGCTCTCCGCATGGTTATTGGTTGCTGGACTGCAGGATCTGGTAGGAACGCAAGTGGACGACAAGGTGGCAGGGAGGCCAGTTCACCAAGGGCTGCAGGCAGCGCAGACAGCAAGGGCCTGGCAGGGAAGGCTGGCAGGAAGGCTGGCAGATCAGGCTGGCATGCAGCACCAAGGCTGGCTAGGAGGCAATGCCACCGAAGGCAGGCACCAAGCTGGCAAGAAAGTCGGACCAGGCTGAGGCTAGACATGACACAGCTGCAGGAAGCAGCCAGCAAGCTGGCCATGGAGATGGCTGGCACAAGGCCTGCAGGCAGGCTTGGCACAAGTGGCAAGAAGGCCTGCAGCAACAATGCATGCAGGCAGGCCAAGCAGCATCCATCCGCAGCCAGTCTTTCCTGCTGAATAGGCCGACCTGCTCCGAGCTGCTTCCGATTATATCCGCGGGTGAATGAATCAATACTCTCCGCATGCGGCAATTTAACGCCAGCGCCATCACATTAGCTTCCACTGTACAAATCCGCTCGCATCCGCTTCATCACTGTCATCGGCTCTGCATCCGATGTATCTGTCGGTCGCTTTGCTGAGTCCCCCCGGAAGCCCTGCGGGATGTGCCATCCGCTCCCATCCGCTTCATCCGCTAGGCTTCCGTTCCGCATCCCATTTTCCATCCGCCCTGCATCCTCACCGCGTCTGTGTTTATCCGCTCCGGTTATGCAAATTTTTGCCCCTTTTGAGAGCGGATAACAACGGATGGAACATTTTGCTCTTCCACTGTGTCCTTTTTGCATCCGTTGGGCGGTGTGACATGGGCTTTAGGACTTTATTTTTCTCTGAATTAAATTTCATTTTGTTAAATAGGGCCCAGTGTTCAAGTCTGTCAAAATCCATTTGGATCTTGAGCATATCTTCTAGGGTGTTAAACTATTCCTTTCAGCTTAGTATCATCTGCAAATTTGGTAAGTTCCCCTTCTATTCCCTCTTTCCCTCATTAATGAAGATATTGAAGAGTACTGGGCCAAAGACAGAACATGATTCAAAGTTCAGATTATGCAGAACAGCAGAAGAAACAAAAGATCATATGCTCCATTCATACAAGAAGATGCACAAATTGATTATAAATAATGGTATAACACAGTTGCCAAAATGATCCACTGAAATATCTGTAAAAATCATCATGTGTCAATAATGAAAAACTAGTGGTAACATAAATTTGAAAAGAATAGCAGTGGCAGTAACAGGGTATAATACAACAGAAGAGAAAGAATCAATAAAGATCAGATAATATCAAGATCTGAAGACTGAAGTTGAAAGATTAAGGCATAAACCAGGTGTGATAATTCCAATGGTTATTGGCCCGCTCTTCTGTGAATCCTAGGTAAGAAATTGCAAACAGATAGGTTTATATTCTTTTTTCTTTTTATTGTTCCTAGTACAGTAACCAGCAAGCAGAGTTAAACTGAACAAGGTTAGCACTGAAATCAATCATCTTTTGGTGTAATTTATCCCTTCACTTCACCCACCTAATCACTGTCTATCTCCGTCCTGCACTTGTGTCCCAATTACCCTATTAACACTATAATTCTATGGTCTACATCGCATACTAACTAAGCCACTATTCCCAACTACCCCTTACTCCTCCGTTCCTGCAGTTGCTCTCTCTTGATTTATTTACCCACCCTGCCAAAAGTTGTCTTTATGAATTTATTAGTATGTTGTACCTCTTTGTTATTGCTGCATTGCTGATTGTCGGTATGTAATGAAGTGTTGTATTCCCCCCTCATCAATCTAAACTACTCAGTGTGCAGACATCATCTGGTAGCAATGTTTGTTTTCATTTCATCTCCTTCAAGCCCTTAATCTTCCAATTCTGTCCAGCGAGTTGTTTCAAGAAGCCCGACACCCACTGGTGCTGTACCCAAAAAAAATATTGGATGGACTTGGAAAATCGTGCATTCGTTAAATTTTCATTTGTCAATTACAAAAGCCATTACTTGGATCCACTCTGATATTACTCTGATATGACATGGTGCTCTTTGACCTTAGTTGTTTTCTTGCAGACATTTCATTGAAACATTCCAAGTCATGGAATGATCAACTTCTAACTTCTGCCTAACCTAGTTTCAATTTGATAGACAAACATATCAAGAAATTAAAGGTATATCCACGGGATCACCACTTTAGAATTCATGCTAAAAGTAAAAATGCAATACCTGGAATTGATAGTACTCCCAAAAGTATAATCAAAATATGACTCAACTAAAAACATTTAAAAGACATCTTCATCGGAATCAAAATTACATAACATCTTCAAAGGAATCAAAATTCTCAGGGGAAGAAGAAATAACAAAATACTATCCTTCCTGGATATCCTTATCAGCAAACACTCTGATGGCAAACTAGAAATGCAAGTCTACTGAAGAACCACGCACATCAACCAGGTGCTCCATTGCCAAAGTAATAACCCAACCTCCCACAAGAGAAGCTGTGTAAGAGCACTATTTAGATAAGCACAAACCCACTGCAGGAACACAAAAAAATTTAGAAAAAGGAAACATATAATCTATACAATATCTTCCAACTTCATCAAAAAGTATCTAATCAGTCAATGCAATATAGCATAACCAAGACAAGCTGTAAAAAGGATAACACTGCCAAGCATCAAAAACATCTCAGAAACAACCAGCAAACTATTTCAATATGAGTGAATATTGAAAGTACTATGGCAGCCAAAAAAAACCAAGTTACATTAACAGAGGGATACAATCAAGATCAAGTGAGGTACTAATACCACTGTATAAAGCCTTAATAAGACCACACTGAGAATACTGCATCCAGTTTTGGTCAACACACTATAAAAAAGATGTTGAGACTCTAGAAAGAGTGCAGAGAAGAGCAATGAGGATGATTAGGGGATTGGAGAGTAAAGCATATGAGGAACCATTACAGGAAGTGGGAATGGCTAGTCTAGTGAAGAAAAGGATCAGGGGAGGCATGATAGCAGTGTTTTAATATTTGAGGGGCTACCACAGAGAAGAAGGGGTCAAACTATTTTTCAGAGCACCTGTAGATGAGAATAATGGATTGAAATTGGACAAGGAGAGATTAAACCTAGAAAAGGAGAATTTTTCTGGCAGTGAGAACAATTAACCAATGGAACAGCTTGCCTTTGGAAGTTGTGGGAGCTTCATCACTGGAGGCTTTCAAGAAGAGATTGAACTGCCATATGTCAGAAATGGTGTAGGGTCTCCTGTTTGGGCAGGGTGTGTTGGACTAGATGATCTACAAGGTCCCTTCCACCTCTGTTAATCTAATTTATCTAATACATGGCATAGTACACAAACCCACTAAAACCTTCCAAAATATGCTAACTAAATCAAAGATCCAGCAACTCCAGAAGAAAAAATAGAAACCATCTGCAACATATAGTATAAGGACTGCAATAGCCACTATGTAGGAACAGGCAGAAGACTGGAAGAACATATTCATGAATACTAACTAGCAGTCAAAAGACCACCAATAAAAACTCTTGAATTTTACAACACAAGGGCAGACTTAACCATAGTTTTAACTGGGAAACTGTGACCATCCTAGGCCAAGCCAAGTCCAAAAACATTAGATAAATTTTGGAGGTCTGGTACTCTGACAAGTCAGCCATCAACATAAATATATCATCTATATATCATTCAAGAGAGACAATGAACAAGGCGGAAAGGGAATCAAAAAACAAATACAATCAACACACAGATGAGCACTGATTACCACTAAGATTAACATCAGACAACAACCAAGAAGTAAACAATACCTAATCAGGGAACTGCCAAACAAGTTAATTGTCAGGTTCCAAGTGACACACCCACAGCAAACTGCCTGAGCCTAACAGTAAACAGCACAACTAAAAAACCGTGGAGACCACTCCCATCAATATTGACAGAGCAAGGCACCAGAACAGAAATGGAGACAAACCTCATTTCTTTCTAGCACCAATTATTTTACGTATTCTGGGTAATGAAATGTCTGTGAGAAAACAACGAAGCTCAGAGAGTATCAAGGATCTCTCATTTCAATCTTAAACCACAAATATTCTCCTCTATCACTAAATTATAACATCTTAAGCCCATGTCACATTGCACCAACGGATGGAAAGAGGATGTAAAACGGAGGAGAAACACTTGCCATCCGTTGGTTAACGCGATTCATCTGTTCTGTACTCACTGCCTCCGTTTTTCATCCTCTCTA